>OY744604.1:20995065-21130065 GCA_963556255.1 Allolobophora icterica
AGAGCATCCCATGATGCCCCGACATTGGGGTAAAACGGGATGTACAACTGCTAATAGTTTTTAATTTACCAACATTTAAAATACAGATTTCTAAAAAAAATTATTTCATCATTAAATTAACCATACTTTCGCCTGTTCTCACAAATATTTTCAGATTATTATGATGAATAGGTGGCTTGCAATGCGAGGGAAACTGAAACCTGGTCCGTTTTGCCCCGTCCTCCCCTAATTCATATTTTAAAGCGAATTTATTATAGTATGTGAATTAGAATTTGACAGTAGACCTAAAATATACAGAACGTTTTATTTATATAAATGAGTCATGTTTGAAATGCAAATTACTTTGTTTTTAAAGTTTTAGCCTACGTCAAAGTTTTACACACTGGAAAGTTTCGTGGACTAAATTGCTTATTAATAATTAATCAAAATTAAGATGAACTAATTATTAGATTAGTCTGAGCACTTCGATAATTATTAATACAAATATTGCTCAGTTTTTGTCGGGCATCAATTTTAAATGTTTGAAATTCATGTCCACTAAGTGAAATATGCTTTAAAGTTGTTCTTCAAGGTCAGGAATCCAGGGAGAATTACCACGTTGTTCCGACGGTAAAACCACTCTATTTGGTAAAACTATGAAAGATTCAAACAATTCGAACAGCGGTTTCCGGTTTACCCAAACGGGAGATGAAATCGCAGCTTATTTTAGACCAATAGCACAGCGTCTAACCAGTTTGGTCATTCGCCATTGGGCCGTATTTATATACAGAAATCGGTCACATGGGCGCGTTGCGAAAGGTGGTTCCCTACGAGAGCCATACAAATAGTGCAGGGCCAAACTTTCACAATTTCAACTTTTAATTTTAAAATAATGCTCAATAAGGTGTAATTCGATGTTAATTTAACATTCTTTTATAGCTAAACTGTTGGTAAAAGCGTTACGTAACGTTAATCTCCATACACCCACCCACCCACGTAACGTTTCGTAACGTTTTCAAGGACCCCACCCACCCACCCTCCAGCGTTACGTAATTATGCAATGACCCCATAGTGTTTTTTAAGAACGCCAAGTCCATATTATAAAACATACTGGCGTTCCATTTGGCTTAGATAGTTTATATTCATCGTCCCTGGAAAAGAGGCAACGAAAGGTTTCCTGGCAAAAACATAGAAAAATGAGCCTACCGATAAAACCAATCCAATGAGGACATTAGATGAACTAAATGAGAAAACCCGCAAAAACCACAGTTTAATTCACCGCTTTTCATGCTATTAAATTTTGTTAAAGCAAGATCGGTGTAACACTGCACGATTTCATCACGCATCCATAGACCTACCTATGCGATTTTGATAGAGTAATCGGTCTATCTCCAGTTGCCTTTCTAATAGAACTTTCTTCTCTTCTTCCCATTCGACTCTTTGTTTCCCGTGTTTCTCTTCCACTTCTTCAATTTTCTTTTCATCTGAAATACATCGATGAAATGAAACAAACACCAATTAGCTTACTTATGATATCGTTCATTTGACCACTGCTTCTGGTGCGACCAAAACTGTCCAGTTCTGCAATGAAAGTAACACACAGTATTTACTAAACCAGAGTCCTATGCTATCTGTTTCTGTTCAACTGTGTGAAAATGTTTGCAAAACTGAGGCTATCGTTTTTTATCATTGGGTTAGTTCATGCATGGTCAAGCTATCTTCTTCACTGCATTACCTGGGCAATCTCACATAGAGCCCATTTTGTGTTAATTAGTTTCTTTGAGTCTTACGCAGGTCAAGGTCTTCGGTAAGCAGGTTGATTTGTTCTTCCAGTTCTCCGTTCTTTGTTTTATCTGAATAATAAAACAAGAAGATATATAGCAGATGAAAGGTGTCTTCCATAAATAAACATATAGTGTCCAGGGTCAAATCATAGTCTGAACGACAGCAAACCTGCCCACAGGGAGCCCATGTAGGACCCGCATGATACCCATATAGAGCCTATATGGGTTCCATCTAATGCTGGCAGGGTAGGTGTATGAAACCGCATAATTTGAGACCGCTCTAAACCCAAACCTCCGATTCGATTGAATTTAAATTGATGGGCGTTATTACACTGCAGCGACTTCCAAAACGCAAGTGCTTGGAAATGTGGCACATCAATATCTAACCATCAACAGCCTAGAGCCAACACGTATTTACCGGTTTTGCGCAAACGGCTCACATACAACGCTGATTTGATGTATGTTGTACCTTTATTTTCAAAGATATTAAAAACGGACACTTAACCAACAAAAACCGCAAATAACGCGCAACAAACTGCAGTGCACTAAACAATTAACAGAATTTTGTATAGTTATTTCAGCAACTCATGTTTATGCATAAAAACGCAAATAATAACTTAAAAATCACATCTTAAAAACTAATGTTAACGACAATGCAATATGACAAGTAAATATTAGCATCCATGTTTCCTAAATCTAATTAAATTTTCTAGGACGACGACCAGCGAACGGTCAGGAGAGCATTGTTGCCTAAGTTTATGTTTCATATGTAGAATATGCAATGTATTGCTATGAAATTCGCTTTCAGACAGTGGAGGCTTGGTATAAAAACAAAATATACATGTAAAGAACTTGCGACGTTTAAGATATAACTTGTATGCTTTGGACTTAGGCTACATAATTCGAGTTCACTGTTGAGCTTGTTGATTTGATCTTCTAACTGTGCTTTCGTCTTCTGGTATCTTGTCTTATCTAAAGAGACAAGAGGATGGAAATTTAGATCAATACCACAAGTAATATGCTAATAAAAGTTGGATAATTTGAAATTATTAAATATTGCATGAGCTTTCGACACGAACATTACTAGCTAAAATATACGTAAGCTTAGTTATCTACATTTTCAGGAGACTGCTCGAGGACTACACGTAGGTATACCATGGCATTGATAGTCAATATGTACGTATGTATGTAGGTAAGCTTACATGTATGTAGGCTATGTATGTATGTATGTATCAGGACACTTACTAGAGCGCATTTTTAAGTTCCTCACAAACGCGCTGCAATAGTCGTCCATTGACTTGATTCATCCCGTAAAAACATGGTAGAGGCGGCAAGCACCTATAGTAAATGCACAGGCCCAGAACATACGAATTCCAGTTGTGCGAATTGTGTAGGCCTAGAAAAGGCCTTGTTTGAGTCACTTTGTTTTTTGAGCCTATTCGCTTATTGTATTTGCCTTGCTGTGCTACGAGCGTCGACGTTGAAATTTGAAGGTAGAAAATAATTATACTTAACTAACAAAAGAACAAAATAAATAAAAAGAACAAATTTAATAGTAGCCTTAAATCTTTAATTTAAAAAAATTAAACTGGAGTATTAGTGTCTGAGGCTTACGTGGTCAAACAGCTGCCACTTTTCAATCAGACGCGAAATCCAAACCTGGAGTGTACTGGAGGAACGCGTTTATCGTTCCCGCATTCGTGACGTCGATCACCGGAGGCGCGTCTGATTGAAGAGTGGCAGTTGTTTGATCACGTGATCATCGATCGGGCCATCAAACAGTGGCGTCCACGTCTACGGTCGTGTGTCCGTGAACAAAAAGGACATTTTGAACACCAGCTGTAGCTGAACTTCACTTCCTTATGGCTCTTGTATGTTGGAAACTTCCCATTTTCAGGGCTGTGTCTCAAACATTCACAAACTTGACAAACTCGGCAACATTTCCAAACAGCGTTATGATTTGGTTGTAATATGGCTATTGTTGTTGTTTTTAAAATTTCAGGCAAATGCTAAAAGTTTTGACCGAGTTATGACACTTTTTCTTGGGGTCCACTTTTCATCGGGACACAGTGTATATATCATATTCTTTTACGATTTGACGTACAAATTAATTTCCACTTATGGCCTGCTCTTTGCTGAAACGGTATTTGCGTAATATCACTAGTATGGATTCATTTCAGAGCCCCTATTTCTTTTAACCAACGCAATCTCACGTGCATGGATTTAGGAGCCCATATAATCGTGTTTTTGCTTGCGCAGAACATCAGCCGGGATCAGCACACTTATGGGTCCGACCTATTTTCAGGCCTACAGCGTTCTGCTTGCTTCTACATCAGCTTAAAACCATATACTCGTATAACCATTTTGACGTGGTAATTTTGCTAACAACAAGTCATTATGCAACCTAATTTGTCAATTACTGTGTTATTTGCCTTACACTTTACTAGATTATAATAATAATGTACACTTGCCTTGTCCATTTGGTCAAAAAAATTGTCCGTAATTGTCTATGCTCTATAGCCTTGTGAAAATGGCTGAAAAAGAAACCGCTGTCATCACATGTGTACGACCGTAAACGTGTGCCTTCTTTAAAGGAAATTCCCAGCGTTGTAGCTCAAGCGTATTCGTTAAAGTTATTCTATAAATAGCGCTCGCGGCTTACAGACTGTAGGCCGTATGTGAATGCAATCTATAGGCCTAAGGACATACCTGCGTTTTGTTCAAGTAGAGCAGGGGTTCCCAACCTTTTCTATGCCCCGCACCCCTTGGAAATATTTGATTAGCGCTCGCACCCCCTACAAAAGTCATATCACATTTGAAGAAGATTAAGTCACATATCTATTTTTTTTAACCACAGACTGAACCACATACACTCATACAGTACTGTGAATGAACAAACTGAACTAAAAATGAGCTTTTAACTCAGTGCATAAAATGCACATATAAATTCAGCAAACTGTAAATTTGTGAACATAAGATTCAGTGACTTCTTTGTTGATGCTTCTCATTCATGATTTTGTCAAAACGTAGAACTCTGTTGCTGATTGCAATCCGCAGGTCTGCCTGTGGATTTAGGCGATTCCTAGATTTTGTCTTGATTGATAAAAGAGAACTGAATCCAGATTCACATAAGTATGTCGTTGCAAATGGAATGAGGACACGAAGTGCTTTTCCACCAAATCTTGTGAACATATCCATTGTTGAACACCAAAAGTGGTCCAAAACTGCTCCAAAGTCTTGCTTTCAAATTGCATTTCAAGAGCTCGATTTGTCCGCAACTCAATAAGGTCTTCCTTCAGCTCTTCATCGTCTGACAGTTTCTCCAATTGGTACGAATATGGATTCACGATCCATTCTTCTTAAATCCTCAGGTCTCCAGATGCAAAATATCCATCAAACGATTCTGACAGGATTTCCAAACGAGTCACAATTTCTTCACGCATAGGCCTAGTAGGAGTTATGAATCCAAGATCATCAACCATCTCTTCTAGTGAAGGAAAGTTTGAGAGATTGCCTCTTTCAATCCTTCGACGCCAAAGAGGTAACTTCATTTTGAAGCAATTCAACTTTTCGAAAGCCTTCTTTCTCGCACCCCCTGAAATGCCACCTCGCACCCCCTGGGGGTGCGGGCACCCCTGGTTGGGAACCTCTGAAGTAGAGCGAGCCGCATGCCACAATTTTTAGGCCTTTAGTGAAAGTACTTGAACACTTCAGATTAGAGAAAATAGGCCTGCATCCTTAAGCAAGCTTATATCGCTTTGCTTTTATGTCGATGAGTCTTTTACGGTGTTACTTAGCGCTCATGGATAAGCTGGTGTCCTGCGCTTGGCTTTCGAGTGGCGCTTTAGAAACTTGGAGATTACGATTACATTACTTATGTCAAAGAGTCTATTACGGTGTTACTTAATTAGGCTAATGAGACATGATTGGTGGTCAACAAACAAAACAGCCGCGCTTTTTAGGCCCAAGCGGAAGGTACGGTACAGGTCATAGTCATAATTGGGCTTTTTTATATAATACGACCTTGGTCGATTGCAACGGCATCACGTGATTGCAATTGCAATTTTCTATGGAAAGGGCCTTGGATAGACAGTCAGACGGCTAAGCTGGGTGGAGTTTCGGGTAGAAATGGCGATGGAGGTAAGGGGAAGAGGAGGAATCGGGATAGGATTTGTGAAAGAGCAGTGTTTTTAGTTCTGAGTGACAGACCAGTGGAGAGATAGCAAGAGGTGAGGTTTTGGTGAGTTCGTATACGATGGGTCTGATATTTCTTGTAGAACTGGTGGGAGTTTGTTTCAGAGAGGTGGAATTTTGGAGCGATTCGCAAATTTTAGTGATGAGGTGACGGAAGGGCGGAGGAGTGTTAGGGCAGAAGAGGAGCGGGTTCAACGGAGTGGTTGAACCGTGAACAGCTGACGGAGATAAGAGGGCTAGGAGGATTGGAGTGTGTTGTAGGTGAGTGATATTACTTTTTATTCAATTTTTTCAGATATTATTTTTAAGCCAGTGGAGAGATTTGAGGACGGAAGTGATATAATGTATATATGGGTTGTTTTAATATTATTAGTTTTAAGAAACAGGATAGACATATAGTCCCATTGAAAACTGTTTGATAACGGACTTTTATATAGGTTATAGCCACCTACTGCTTATTTCATGGCGTTTCATTTCGTTGCTAAATTATATACTAGACATGATGTTCATACGAGACCTTAATTGGCCAATTATGAGCCCGAACAGTGCAGCATGAGGCTAAGAGAACTGAAACAAAAAGCAGTCTAATTCTAATGTTTGAGCTGACGTAAAGTACTAACTCCATTTAACCGAAGAACGGAGATTTTAAATCAGAAATACAAAATGTGGCCCATCTTGGGAGTTTTAATTAATCTTAGTTATGGTAAGTGATGTATCATTCATCATTTATTAAATAAATAATCCGTTATGCGTACTATAAAAGAACAGTAAAGTTGCTGAATTACCTACAACAAAGAACTAAACCGAAAGTTGAACGATGCAGTGTATAGGCCTATGACTGTTATTTTTTAGTGATTTGGTTAATATTTCAAGTTACGCATCATTTCAAACTCTGTCACTAAATGTTTTTAAAAGTAATTAAAACTTCAGTCATTAAAAATTCGTCTTTAAATGTCTCTATATGTATACATACATTTATACATAAATACAGACATTGTATCATATATCCTGTTTTTACGTTCGGGATTTACTTCGGACTTTGAGACATCATAATAATCTGTTCAGTCACATTTCTTTATATTACATTACATAATATTAAATTGAATCACATCACATCCTATGATATCACATTACATTACATAGCATTACATAACACTAAGCATACATTACATTACATAACTCCTTCAAAGATCACATCTCTAACCTTACACGTGTTTCCTACTTCCACTTAAGGCGTCTCAGGGCTGTTCGACGATCTGTCTCAACCTCTGTTTTCACAACGCTGGTCCATGCTTTCATTTGCTCCCGAATTGACTACTGCAATTCGCTTCTAATCGGTCTTCCTAAGGTCCGTCTCATGCCTCTGCAGTCCGTTCTACATGCAGCTGCGAGATTAATAGCACGTCTGTCACGCTACTCACGCATTTCATCCTTCATGTTTGAGCGACTGCACTGGCTTCCTCTCTCTGCGCGTATTAAGTTTAAAATCCTTATTCTTGTATCCTAGACACAGCGGGGTCTTGCCCCCAAATATTTAATTAATGTAATTCACCGGCCTCTTTCTGTCTCCTCGCATCGTCCACTTCGCTCCTCTGACAGATTTGATCTTGCAGTTCCTCATACTAGAACAGCTATTGCGAAGTCCCGATCTTTTGCCTCAATTGGTCCCTCTCTCTGGAATACACTGTCTCCTACTCGCTCTCAAATTTTAATAGGTAACCCCTCGTCTTATTTTGCTTTCCTCAAGACTTATTTGTTTTCTCTTGGCCTTGCGCACTGGGAGCGCCTCTGAACGGTTCACCCTATTGGAGGCGCTTAATAAATGTTTAAATACAATACAATACAATACAATTACATGTATGCTCTACCCGATTGCATCACAATACAAGTACCTGTCACAACCTTTCAGTGTCCTGCAACGTAATTGCCACTCCGAAGAACACAGCTGTAATCGCAGGTGAGAGAGCCGTTCTCGAATGTCGAACCGAAAACGGATCTATAGTCCGGGAATGGTTTTTCGAGAGTTCGTTGAATTCGAGGTCGGAGAGAAGGAGGGAGAAAGTGTTCAGCAACTGGAGTCATCGATCCGTGAAAGGCAACTTTACTGCTGTAGTCGACCAATATGGATCCGGTTTTCTGTATCTGAACGCAACAGGAAGAGAAGACGCCGGCATCTACACGTGTGCCGTTGAAGTGGGACGTGATATGGTCCTACACAGTGCTCACCTGATTGTTTTGGGTTAGCATCTTGTATGATATCTCCTTCTATAGTTGTAAAGCGTCAAATCAATAAATCTGTAAAGTGAAATTATTTAGGAACAACATATTTAAGATAACCCATATATTTATAGAAGTGGTTCTAAAATTGATGAAATGAAATCTGACCCACTTAAAACCAATATTATTCCATTTTATTTTATGATGTTTTATAGGGCCTACTATATTAATATCTGTTATGTTATTCTACTTTATGCTGTTTTATAGTATGTTATGATATTTTGGTATGTTATTTTATGTCATGTTAGTTTTTTATTTATGTTTTTATGCTATATTATATCATGGGCCTATGAGCATTGGCCCATTTGCCTCAGTCACCAAGTAATTGAATTTGGCATACTGGTGTTTGCTGGAAAGTATATGGCACATCCTGCAATGCACTGGCCTTGTGTCCAATGCCCATTCAGGTCCTTTCAATTTGTCCTTTGTGGGGCGTGGTGGCTCAGTGGTAAGTTCGGCGCCTTGTGACCGGAGGGTTGCAGGTTCGAATCCCACTCTAGCCGCTGCGTACGGACCTTGGGCAAGTCCTTCACTCGCAATTGCTCGTGGCGCTTCGGCGTGAAAATTCCGACACAGTATCAAATGCTGTAGTCGGGAGCGCCTCTGAGTAGTAGTCGACTTCGAGAGGCGCTATAGAAATATCCGGAATAAAAATGTTATGTTATTTCAGAATCTAAGCCGGTTTGCGCTGCGATAGTGTCTGAGGAATATCACACACGGGTGCAGTGTTGCATAAACTTCAGCGGAAATTGGCCTCCGAAGATGGAATGGAGTCGACAAAAGCTGGATGGCACTTACAATGCAGGACACAGAATAACCAGTGGGACTGATTACTTTAACAGTACAGAACAAGTCAGTTCTACACTAAATGCAATTATGTATTCCACAAAAGAGTTCTTCTTTGCATGCAAAACATATTTTGCCTCACATATCGGTAATGCTACTATGACGGCCACAAATACACCTGATTTCGTGTTCATCTGGAATTCAAGTGTCATCGGTTGGCAAAGTGACTCCAAGTCAGACATTACCAGTGACAAAAGTGGAATTTCTGTCTTCGGTGTTTCAAATCAAGATTCAACCAGTCAAACAACTTTCATTTGGCGTAAGTCCCAAGTTTCTCAGAGAAAAAACTATTTTTATCTGTATTGAGGTCTAAACTTGTGTCAAGCGGCAAGATATAGTTTGTCCCGTGATTGCGGATTCGAGCTTGTTGAGCCGATTCTGTGTAACGCACCTGAATAATTGTTTGCCTATGAGCATTGGCCCATTTGCCTCAGTCACCAAGTAATTGAATTTGGCATACTGGTGTTTGCTGGAAAGTATATGGCACATCCTGCAATGCACTGGCCTTGTGTCCAATGCCCATTCAGGTCCTTTCAATTTGTCCTTTGCAGAATTTAAAGCCGAAGAGCAGGAAATAAACGGCTTCTAAGTTCCGCTATGGGATTCCGGAGGTTAACTTTTTACTCGGTTTAAGTTTAGGACGAGTATGTTTCAACTTGCTTATCTACCGTAGCCTTACTTCTGCTTTCAGTTTCCGATCGGATTTCGACCGGAGTTCTCCAAGACAGCAAGAAGTGGAAGAGATAATGTTTCTTGTTTTAAATCAAATTATTGATAGAAAATTATGAGCAAGCTTAGCTTTCAAATGTTTAAATCCGAAATAATGAATTTAAAATTGATTCAGGTATTTATTTGATTTTAGATACAAACACGTTGTTTCTTGTTGGTTTTCTGTTGATTTTCTTCCTTCTAATCATTGTTGTTGTAACGATTTACTACATCCATAGGAAAAACACGGCTTCAGGTACTACTATATAGTTCTTTGATATAGTCTACTTTTCGTTCTTTTAATTTAATTTCTTGATTCCTTTTCCGTTCCATTTTTATTATCTTATACTTTCTGTATTTCTTTGACTTTTCAGTGTGTTACTTTCTTTCTCTTCTTGTCTAATGTCTCTGTCTATTGTCTAATGTCTGTCCTCAATTTGCTTGACTGTAACACGTTTGGTCAAGATTTCTTAACAATAGCCTACTTGAGTGAAACCTCTTTCTTTAATTAACTTTCTCTTTCTCTTAAGTACTGTATGCTGAACATCACGTTGCCACTATTTCAAAATATAACTCTATGAATCTGCACCGCAACCAAGTCTTGTTGTCAAGACCTTAAACCTCAAGACCAAGACCAAGACCAAGACTTTGAACCTCGAGACCAAGACAAATACCAAGACTTTGAACCTCGAGACCAAGACCATGGGGCCTCATAAAAATTCCGCCATGTGAAAAAATACGTTCTACAGGTGCTGAAGTAGCTTGCACACACAGTAGCTTTTCATGAATGCACTGCATGTAAATGTAAATCGTGAGCCTTTTTAAAATCCTCCCATGGCTTCAGAAAAAGTCTCAGCAGGGCCTCCAGATTCGGCATAACTTAGTTGCTCTGCCGATGGGTTTTCCTGGCCAATAAGGCTTGCATCCGTCCATAGGTATTTGTCGTAGGCTATGATACAAACAAGCTTGATAAATTTTTTAATGCTTGAGTTTTGTTAAATGGCTGTTCATATTGACAGCCGGTCTTGGTCTTGGTCTTGCGAGACCAAGACCAAGACTTTGAACCTCAAGACCAAGACCAAGACCAAGACCTTGAACCTCAAGACCAAGACCAAGACTTTTGGTCTCAAGACCAAGACCAAGACCAAGACTTTTAAAAACGAACTCGAGTGCACTCGAGACCAAGACCTTGGTCTCGAGGACAACGAGTCTGCCGCAACCAAACCCACACACGTATTTTGGTCTGAGTACAGGCCTAATAATGTGGAAGTTCTCACTTTATATATATAGCTACATGAAGTCTGATTTAGCGTGATAGGTACAACAAAATAAGTAGGCCCTAGTCGATATACGCACCGTTTCAACTGATTCACTTCAACCCACGTTTGCTTTTATTTTATGTCGTACTCTTCAGATCATCTATATAGCAGTGCAAGCAGCGTTTTTGGAGGTAATTGAAGGCTATTAAGCCTATTATACATATATTGTTCAATTACATTGCATCAATGATGGGTTGCTTTGATACGAATCAATACATCTTGGATCACTGGATCATTGGAAAGGCTGAGTTCAGATCCGAAGTTTTATCTATCAAAGCATCATATCTATCAATGTATAGAACAATATAGCCTGTACTGGTAATAATGACTTAAGGTATAAGAATTCATTTATGTTTCTTCTCATGACAGATAAAAGAGATAAAGAAGTTTCAGTGGAGATGGCAACCGACATGCCAATTTTCGACGGGTACAATAATATACCGTACGCCTGCTCGGGCGATATCGAAGAGGAATTTAACTCATCAACTCAGACAGGACAACTGTGGCAACACCACGAAACTTTACCAGCGCAAGGTCAATCCACAGCATCTGTCATGTTATCAAATGCAGCGAAAAACCGAAGAAAGTATCGCTGAAACTGCTATCGTGCACACTGCGCTGGATTACACAAATATCAAAACTAAAGGGATACTGGACGATATTGAAAGAAACAGTTCAGTGATCGGAGTTGAAGCTGATGTTAACGAGGCTATAATACCGTATGCTTTTGCTGATGTGGAAGCTAATACAGAGGAAGCACCATCTCTTGAAGAAATTCCCTCTGCCTATCTTAAGATGAGTGATGAAAACATCGAATTGGTTCAATCAAAACTTTCTCCATTATCTGGCCAAATATGCATGGCGATTTCAACAAAGAAACCTTTGGATGCACAGACGTCCATCTATACAAAGTTACTTGCCACTGATTAAAAATACTTCAATTTTTTTTGGCTTAACTATAATTTAGCATAAGCTTAGCCTAAGATCAGGACTTCGAACTAGATGAACCTTTCATGTTGGAATATTGCATGAAAATAGGTCTGAGCAATGCGTTTGATGCTAAGGCAATTCTGTAGAAACGACAGTCGAATCATCCGCAACCCAACCCGGAATTCAAGGAGAAATCCTTCGTCACGGGTCTTGGTTAATTTCATTGGAATTATTAACAAGAACACCGTAGACTGGCGTAGAAATAAAACACTGTACTAACAAGTAATATCAATATATTATCATTTTGACATATTTTCGGTATGAGAATTGTAGGAAAAAGACTGGGGGGGGGTAGACTTTGATTTACGTGGAATTGGGGTGTGCAATGAAGACTTTACTGTGGGGTCCTAAGAAAGACTGGGGGATTAAACCCCCCAACCCCCGACAATTCTCACCCTGCATATTTCGTAATGCAGTGTTCAGTTATTTCAAGAATGGCAATTTTAATATTGCTATATGGCAAACATTTGATTTCTAGCATTTATTTTACACAACAATTTGTTTGGTTCTGCCAGCATGCCTATGGGCATTAGAATGGACCCATATTGGCTCTATACGGATCCTGTATGGGACCATACGTGGGCATGATGACAGATAATTTCTTTGAATGTTATTAATTTTAGACATTGTAATAAATTATTCATTTTCATTTATCCATGTTGATTTCTTTTGAGATGTTTTAAATTTCTCTTCACAATTTCATACCTGCATGAATATTTTGTAGTAAAGGCGACGTGCATGCTGTCGCGGCAGTGTCGCCATCTAACAGGTGGCTGCCACAGTTGCCCAAATCCTTTTGCAGTAATTGCTAGAATGGATTATAGGAAACCAAATGCCAATTCTGAACAATACTTATACAACACTAAGCCAACTTTTCCGCCCTCACCTGCCACATTTGTATGAATGAAGTGCATATATTTCTACCATGAGTGACCTTGTGTGGCGGGAATGTGGTCTAAGACTACAACCAGGAAGCAGTGGCGGCGCCAGGGGTGGGCTAGGGGGTGCTTAGCCCCCCAAAATGTGGTTCAGCCCCCCCTAAAGCAAAAGCGAGAAATCTCTGAAACTTTGAATGCCCATCACTTATAAATAGCAGGCTCCATAGCACAAGAATTTCCCCAATTATTCTCAAAGGAATGATGCGTCAGAAACGTAGCTAGCTAGCCCACTGTGTATTGGCCCCTGAGCCCCTCTGATATAGGTGACTAGCCTAGAACTCATCCATCATCCAGTTAGGGTTGTACAGGCCATCGCAGTGTATGAGCTTCAAGGCTTGGCTCCCGCTTGACGCATGACCTTGTATAGCAAGTTTTAAGGCCAGAAGACCTGCGCTCGAGGTAGCTGTCCTCTGCACTATATGCCTCCTTCGTCCCGCTCTCCCCACTCCCTCTCCACATCTCTCTCTCCATCTCTCTGTCTCTGTCTGTCTGTCTGTCTGTCTGTCTGTCTGTCTGTCTGTCTGTCTGTCTGTCTGTCTGTCCGTCTCTCTGCATTTAGTAAACCAATACTGGTCGGTGGCCACGCACATAAGACCAATACAAGAAGACCAAGACCATTTTATATATATATATATATATTATAAATTTATATATATATATATATTATTTATAAATTTATATATATTATTTATTAATATATATATATTATTTATAAATTTATATATAATATTTTATATATGCCTACGTCTGAACAAAATAAGGAAATTGTCAAGCTATACCGAAGTTTTTACTTATTTTAATTTTTGCAACTCAATAACAAGAATGGGTAGTTGGAATTTAACAATGATTGAATTACAGGATATGGGATTTCATTAAGGTGTAAAAAATATTTGTAATTGACATTAGACAGACAGAAAGAGAGAGGTCCTTTATTACTACAAACATTTCATACATTTACAAAACCAAATAGCCAGACACACGTTGGATGGCACGACTGCGAAAGGAGCCTTACAAAATTTATGGCTACAACCAGAGGCGTCTACCAAAGGTGGGGTTTGGAGAACGATCTTCATCGAACTTCAAAAGTGGGGGGTTGACATATTTTGGCCGAAAGTAAGGGTTTGCATTTTTTCATGATATCTCTTTTGTCCCGTGTGATAATACAGCCTACATTAAGCCATTATCGGTTAACGCCTTTTTGTTCCACATGGGATCGAAATCCTCTTATGTTTCCATAACAGTAGCCAACGGTACAACAGAGTACATACTGCACAGCAGCTCGTCTCCACTGCCGTGCAGTATGTGATAACTACATTATCTCTTCTGCTGTACGAGCCTACGACCAACGGACCAACGGCTTACGTGATCTACCAGCCAAACAGTTGAGGAGGGGGGACCCCGGGGGTGAGGACCGTGAGTTTGCTACTTTTGTTAAATAACTGCACACGTGTGTGTGTGTGTGTGTGTGTTTGTGTAGATGTGTGTGTAGGTGTGTGTAGGTGTGTGTGCGTGTCATCGCTCTGCTTGCCACACTTGCCTATCTCTGCCTATTTCTTTAATGACACGGCGGCCTAGACTGGCAGAGTTATCCGCTGCAACCTGCACGTGTGTGTTTGTGTGTGTTTGTGTAGATGTGTGTGTAGGTGTGTGTGCGTGTCATCGCTCTGCTTGCCACACTTGCCTATCTCTGACCTGTCCACAGTGTCCAGTCAGTACTGTCAGTGTGTGGCACACACTTCAATTGAGTACATCTATAGGAGTAATAATATAGCCTACGTTGAACTCGCGAATATATGAACGTGTTGCGAGTTGATTTAGATCACAGGTGTAGTAAATCATCTGCAGGATTATATCGCACAATCACTGGAGTCACTAAAACTCGATTATTTTGATGATTTATTCAGGGGCGGCGATAGTGGGGGAGGGGTCCACCTTTAACAGTGAGGGGACACAGTATACAGTTGTCGCCCGATGTTTACAGAAACTTTTTTATTGCTACTTTTGTTAAATAACTGCCAAGTGGGAACTTGATAACTTAGACCAGGCAGCTGACACGTCAACACGTTGTCACCAGCAACTAACAAAAATTAATGAGTTTTTTACATATAATTCTGTTTATATTGTTTCGCAATAAGTAGCTAACTAATAAAAATCAGTTAAATTTAGATTTGAATTAGTTTGAATGTAATTATACAATTTTATGAAAATGCATAATCTACATGCCGTTACAAAGTGCTTGCCCCTTGCTTTTTAAACGCATTTCTCGTGCACAAAAAAAGATCAAAAAATTTGTTCGCGCTCACGCGCGATTAAATATTCACCATAGGGCTCTAGCCCCTCCAAACCTGAAATCCTGGTGCCGCCGCTGCCAGGAAGACCACTCGTAGCACCATAAGCGTAGCCACATTGAGGCAAGAGGAGGCAGTTGCCTCCTCTTGCTTTATAGATTTCAAAAATTTTCCGTGGGTTATACCTCCGCACCCCTACTACACCTGGGTGTCTCCCGGAGTTGCCTCCTCTTGAATTTAAGTCTGGCTACGTCCTTGCGTGGCACCCCTACCCGTGGATATAACACTTCGTCCGCGAGGACAAGGATCCCGTGGTCTATCAGGAGACAATTCGTCATTTTTATCTTTTAAGTGACAAACCTGGGACTAATATTCAGCAATATTAGTCCCAGGACAAACCAAAGAAAACCGATATTTCGCCGTTTAACTCACACAAAATAATAGGCCGCGTAAGTGGGGCTCCTTGCCCGTCAAAGTTGCAATAATCCCAAATGAATTCGAATGCCAGCATCAGCCATCGCATTATTACTAACCTCTTACCAACTAAGTAATTAAAAATAAAGCTCGCCGATAAGGCCGCAAAAGTATCGCAATATTCAAATCGTTTTCCGCTTCTTTCGATAGGCTGACGTTGTCGGTATCCCGTCTCTCATGTGTGTGCGTGTTCTGTTCGAGGCGATAATAGTTAGACCTACTATAGTCCTTCCGAGGCTTGCCATGTCGATGCTGGTGATGACTGTTGAAGCGGCAATAGCAGTTGATGCTGGTTACAGCTGCTGAGGCGGCCATGGTAGTTGAGGTTGGCAATGGCAGTCGATGCTGGCAATGGCTTTTGAGGCTGCCATGGCGGTTGATGAAAGTAGCGATCGTCTCTCAAACAAAAAACCTAACCACCGGGGCAAACACATCACACTTGTAAAATGGCACGGTATGTCTTTCGTTCGTGAAACTAAAGCTATAGCCATATTAATATTTCCTTTGTTATGAATCAAAGCACACAAACCGCAACTTCTTACAGAACGAGTATACTACAAAAGTGTATTGGTCTAAATTAGGGAACGTAAAATGCAAACGGGAGGTAGAAAACGATTTAGTTCCAGGAACTGTCGGAACAGAACTCTTCGTATAAAGTAGTGATTGTCCTAGCTAGGAAGTTCAAAATCATGGGGTCTTGGGCGTAGACCATGGCCCCTATAGGTAGGCCTATAATCTCTGAGAATAGGGAGCGAAGGATGTGGCAGGGGTTCCGTATAACCGCCTGTAGGCCTATAGGAGTCTGCCGTCGGCCTCATTCATCATTTATCCAAGACGGGTTGTTGCATTGAGACAAAGTCCATTCTCTGCATTCTACGTAGGAACAGCTGTAATCTGTCGCGATCACTCAACAAGGCAAACCCTCGCCATGCTGGTGAGGCATAGAGTAGTTTCCAGATTATTGTTGCAAGGGACACCTCGTGAACTGCATTAGTAGGGAGTCTATGAGCACGTAACAGCATGTAAAATAAAAACTCTAGATGTGTTTTGTTGGGCGTTATCGAACAACCTGTGTTTTATTCAATTCTAGGAGATAGCAAATTCACACCAAGATTTTCTTCTTCTGGTAACGTATTCGCATGGGTTCATCACTGATGAATCCTGCAGTTTTCTGTGCATTGTTTGCTTAGGCCTACTTGTGACATTTCTGTTCTTTATGACCTTTAGTATCACAGTATCATATTATAGGTCACCTACGCCTCGAGGCTTCACAAGTTGGGTCTTTTGCAGAAAAGAGCCATACGTACTATTAGCGGAGCTCCCTGGGGCGCACATACAGATCCAATATTCACTTGTTATAAAATACTAAAAAATGATCAAATTAGGAGTTATCAAATAGGACTACTTATGTTCAAACTTACAAGAAATGATCAAATTAGGAGTTATCAAATAGGACTACTTATGTTCAAACTTACAAGAAATCTTCTACCTGCTAAACTTAAGAATCTCTTTAATATAGGCTCTGACATCCATTCCCATGATACTAGGAGTGCCACCAAATATAGGCCAGTATTTGCACGCACAAAGAAGCGAACAGTAATGAAAGTAATACAAGTTACCTAAATATAACAGAAAAGATAACCGGAAATAGAACAAAAGAAATAAACCTTGACTAAACCTATATAATTATCATAACATATTGTAGTTAAGTTCATTATTTGGTCTAACTGACAATGTGGATGCGCAATTTTCTTTTAAATATACACAAATATTAGGGGATGAGCAAATTGCTAAAGGAATTTTTCCCATATTATAACGGCGATGGATTTGATGGAGAATAGGCAAGTATTAGAGCGGACGAAAATGCGACAGTAAGCTTAATAAAGTACACACAAAGCAAATCAGAAAGAGAACTGCTGAAATATATAAATTATAATACTTATTATACATAAAACATATAATGTATTACTTCTAAAATTTCCAGCGATGTAAAACATGGTATGAAAACAGAAATATTCGCTCGTTCTGTCTATCTTTCTGTTTAAGTTCAGTAAATGCGTGAGCTTGTTCTTTGGAGAACACATACAGAAGTGCGAAAATATATAGTCTTGCTTGTAACAAAATCTAGTGCTACACAACATACTATGAAAAAGAAATAATACTTTACTCATTCTGTCTTAAATGTTGTTCAAGTAAATTTCTCAAGCTTGTTCTTTAGTGAAGCACATAGGCCACTTCGGAAAGTGAACTGCCGATACAACATGTAGCTCCGTTATGTCCATCTTATCTCTGATGTATAGAAAGAATATTTCTTTGTCATATAGGTCGCTGCAAAGTGAGTTCATTTTCAATTAGGATTGTAAATATTCATAACTTCATCTCCTCCGACGATCAGCTGTTTTTCTTCTTCATCGTAACACAATTTCTCTGGCCACGTGTTTTCGATTTCTTCTTCTGCGTCTTCTCCTGTTGGACAAAGAATTCGATTCCACTGAAGATCTGAATCCAAGAGAATCACCCTACGATTCCCTGTGTCAGCCACAAACACGCGGTCTTCTGAATCGATTGCGAGATATTCGCTTTTCTTCAGATTTTGTGTTTTATTTGAAGGAGAAAAACGACGATTGGTCGGTTGTCCATCTGCAGTCACTTCCCATATGTCCCATACTCTTCTCGTCCTCTTGCTTGACTCTTCCTTCTTTTCCAACCACTCGTGAAGGATGAAGAAGTTCCCGTTTGATGTTTCCACTGCATGAATTGGGTTCTCTATGCCACTAGGTAACTTAATGGATCGAAGAAGCTTTGCGTCTGATCCGTAGGTCTCCAAGTATGATGAGTCTTTCCGACTGACCATCAACAAAAGACCATCCCTGGACACTGACAGCATCATTGGACAAAAATAAGTGTTAAGCCATTTGATGATTTTGTGTTTGCCATCAAATTCTCTTGTGATCTTCCACACAGTGCAAACACCCTCTGTTTGGTCAGAACAGTAGAGACAATTTTCCATCTCACTGGCTCTAAGGTCCTGTGGATTGACCAAGTTGATTTCGATTTTGTTCCTCTGACGAAATGGAATCCGATCCTCAAAGACAAGAATTGCGTATTGACATGGAGGAGAAGTAGAGGAAGAAGAAGAATTTTCGCCTACATCACACAGGACGTAGATTTCATTTTGCAGTTTAGTGACTCCCCAGACATGTTCAATTTCTCCTATGTCGAGTTTCTGGGTGAAGTTGAGGGAAATCTGACACATGGCTAAAACAGAACAAACTTTCTTAATAATGAATTTATTTTCACATTTGAGCGTTATGATATTATACACGAATTTAATATTGTTATAATAATTTTTTTATAGAATTGTAACGATCGTCATGATCATGATCATTATGAATCCTACCTACTTACCTTTCTACCATAATATCCAATAGAATATCAAATAATATCCAAAAGAATGAGGGATAGAATCCAGTAGCAATTCCAAATACAAGTATAATATCCTGTAACGTCCAACAACTTCCAACAACCGAAGAAGAATGAGTATAATGTTATCGGCACGAAGAGAGAAAAGTGGAGGTGATGGAGAAGGTCGCTGTCGAAACCGATGACATCAGTCAAAAGCTGATTAAGCACGCTGACATCAGCAAATGACGAGAGCTCTTAGCACTTCTGCAGATTTATCCGACATGGAGATATTAAAATCATTAGCAAAGATGATGGGGCAACGAAATAATAAAGAAATGTTCAAATATCACTAACGCTTATTAAGAACGGCGAATGACCCAATACAGATGATATTAAATTCATTTATTGGGCATGGTCCGGCATAAGGCTTCCATACTGCCAATTGATGGGCTTTCGAACAGTTTTGGTTTGTTAGTAAAGTCACGAGAACTGATTAAAATTGGTATAGCATTTGAAAGCAAATAAACTGTCGTTAAATCTTTGTATTTGATAATTATAATGAGCTATCGAGATAGACGCTTATTTTTTTAATTTAAATGCTGTTATTTTATAACTTGAATAAATTTATTACGTAACTGTTGTTAGTCAGTTTAAAACTGTACTGAATTAATCTAATCTATATCATAGCGTAACTTACGTGATTCAGCCATGGAATCGCTCTTTCTTCTCTTCGATTTGATGTGACCTGGATCATCCTCGTCCGCAATTCTCTTTTTGCTCATACTTTCCTCTTCAAGAAAAAATCGAATCACTTCATACACATTGCACAAATCCTATAATATTATATAAAATGTACTGCAAGACTATAATATTGTGCTGCTTTTTGACAGAGTTAACCAGAGATGTTTGAAGTATTTAGGTTTCAAGTACAAGTACTTTGGTCTAAAGTATAAGTACGAGTACAAGTACTTAGGTTAGCCTATAATACAAGTGCATATGGTCACCTCAAGAACAAGGCGATAATTATTAATTTTCTGTAACAATTAACGCTAAATCCACAATATATTTTAAGCAAGAGAACTTCCAAAGTGTCCAAATCGAAGGAGTTGATGACTAAAAACTAACTGGTGATCTATCAGTTGTTCATATGACGTATGTTTCCATTTTGAAGATACTTTTGTCACATATGTAAAGTCTCAAGTACAAGTACTTCAGTCTCAAGTAACAACGTAATCAAGTTTTACTCGATTACAAGTTGGGCCTACCAAGCACAACTGATTAATTGATTAGTTCATTAATGCTGGAAAATAATGGACCTGAACTTATGTACCATACAACACTCATATCCTACCTGAAAAGTTAATATAAGAATAATTAAATAAACATTGAACACAATTAATATTTGATTAATGTTTTATTTGACAATTAATAAAGCTAACCTCACAGCTTATATACAGCCATAGTCAAATAAGTTATATACTCAAGATGACAAAGTGCTGTTAGGCATAGCAATTTCGTTATATCACATACTCGTAATGTCTGTTATATTATTAATTTATTATTATTATGTTCTTCTTATTTTGTGCTACCAATGTCTGGTGGATCAAAGATTTCTATATTACATTGCTAAACAAATTATAATTATTAGGTCATTTAATATACCTAAATACATTTATTATATTATATGACCTAAATAAACTCTCGAATCACAATGTCTACTTACCCTAACACTCTAACTTTCTTTCTCTGATTTAATAACTGCAAATGCTGATGGACGAACTTACGGTTTAGCAGTTATTTCGGGTATTGTTCAACCTAGTTATACACTACAAAAAGTTAACAGCAGGATAAGATCATAGACTGTCGTTTAAATAAACTCTTGTACGTATTTTATGTCGCAGTTACTTCAGTTTTGACGTCAGCGATACTCCTATTATCTAAATCCGTAGATTTCACATTATTACCACACGTTTTCATCGATAAATAGGCCTAACCGTTGCTTTTATTATTCATCCTTTCAGATGAACGACAACAATCGCCAAATTTCCAATAGGATATTTGTAGCGCATGGATGTCGTGGGTTTTCCACAGAATTTTTTCCTGCTCCAAAATGTCATAAGAGATAATTATAGAGCCGAAGTAATTTTAGCACGTTAGTGATGAGAGTTTACCAAAAGCGACTGGGAAGCCAATGCATCTCGTCGATGAATAAGAAGAAGTGGTTTTAATCATTGCTAACGTTTAGTCAATTCTTTCTACGTCTTTTTTTACTATCTATCCAGGGTTATCCTTTTACTTTCCTTCGAATCTTGTCTACAGTACATTGCATGGGATGCTACAAGTTGGCCTTCTTTCCATTTGACCAAACTCTCCGACCATTGACCCTGCAATTCGCTCTGGGCCGCAGAACGAGGAGTCAGCAGCTAACCAGTAATAGCGAAGTTACAGCCAGAGCAGCCTTGACGTGCAGCTGCAGCTAGTTCGCAGCCGGTAACTATTCAATAACGCGCGCACAAAACCGCGCCGTTAATTACTGCGTGTAGTTCATTATAGTGCCGATCATAACCGCGCTAATCAAAACCGCCTAGGCTATAAGACTGTTAAAACAGAGGTAGAGAGGTAGAGCGAGGTAGAGGTCATTCATTGTGAAAATGCTATGATGCAATTCTACCAAAGACCAACAATGCAAATTATTATGCAATAGAAGGATGGCACCGAGGTTTCAGTGAGCTTCTCGGTTCTAGTCATCCAACCATCTGAAAATTGACTGAAGGCCTACAGAAAGAACAGAGCATGAACGAATTGAAAATTGAACAATATAATTATATCGCTGGTCAACAACCTGCTACGGGCCGACAAATCTACAGAGACACAGCCGACCGTATCAAGGCCATCGTCGCCAAATATGCAGATCGTCCTTTCTTAGATTACCTTCGTGGGATCGCACATAGCTTAAATTTACAAGTCTAGTTCTTAACCTTCTCATTCTTCGTTTTAGAACATTAGCCTATGAACATTATGCAAGATTGACTAGGCCTATATCGAATGAAAAAATTAAACGACTGAACGTCTTACAAAAAGTTTCTTTAAAAATAATTCTTGAAAATGTCACTTGCACATATTTTATTTCTTTACATTTTGTTTGGTTTACCTTAGATACCTCCCTGTTATGATCGGCGCTGTAGTGAACTACACGCGGTAATTAACGGCGCAGTAATGAACTACTAATCCTTGTTTGAAGAGTGTTGTGCGCACGCTTTTTAACGGCACGGTTTTGTGCGCACGGTTTTGACTGTAGGCCCTATTACCGCAGCAGCCGACTTGCGCTTATCTAAACAACCAGTCAACTTCTGGCTGTTAGGTTTGATGGTTTTAAAAGCGTGTGTCATGGAATCCAAGTATCTCCTCTGGGCATTCCCCCGGAGATTTACCCAGGTATTCCCACAAAACGTTGTTCTTACAGCAAATCTACTCAAAGCAAGAAAACAGATACCAGTAAAGCAACAAATGCTTTAAGAATGGTAACTAATGAAAAACTAGCACGAGTTACCTATCTGAAAGATCTAATAAAGAAGATGGTACTAGTGAAAATGCAAATATCTGGACAACTTAAGCAAGATATTAACGAACCAAAAAGCCTGGCCCTTACGGATTGGTTTGACGTAACGCTCTAAGCGCTGGTAATAAGATCTTCTCCCTCACGCTTGGCGTTGAGATATTTCGGAGATTTCCATTACATATAATTATTTCCAAAGATATACTACCAAAAGAAAAAAGAAAAGCAACAGTTGAGAACATGATGCAACTACGGAAGCCCATGGGTGACATGCGATTTTTTTTATTTATCTAGTGCGCACTAGATATTATCTAGTGCGCACTAGATACTTTCTAGTGCGCACTAGATAGTATCTAGTGCGCACTAGATAATATCTAGTGCGCACTAGAAAACTATCTAGTGCGCACTAGATAATTATCTAGTGCGCACTAGATAATATCTAGTGCGCACTAGATAATATCTAGTGCGCACTAGATAACTATCTAGTGCGCACTAGATAAAATCTTTGCAATATGGCCGACGTAAATAAACATAGGTTTATTATATCTATGTAAATAAAAGCCGAGAATAAGAGCCTTACGTAAAAATCGTGGACGAGTTTGAAATAGTGTGGCAGTTTTGTCATCGGGCGGCATATCGCTAGAAATAACACGAAAGTTCAGCGATTTATTCTGCATCATGCTATAGCGTTAGTTTGTTTGTAAATACTCTGGTATCGAAACCGTAAGCTCGTGATTTCTACGGCTGTATATGATCTGCTTTCCGCGATTTGGCTTTCGTTACAATACAGGCGCTCGGTTAAATTAAAGTCTAGAGGAAGGGTGGTTGATAGTGCAACGGTTAGTGTTCTGGACTGCTAATTGAGAGGCCGGGGTTCAAATTCCAGCCATAGCAGAAATTTGGTTCAAGATTTCTGCTCCATCTGCGCTCCCTAGCGCACTCAGCTATAAGTACACTGGCCTACACTTTCTGTGGGAAAATGAGACGGCGAGGGAGAGGACTGGCCATCCGCCCTCATATGCCAAGGGTAGGAAAACGAAGTCGCTAACACTTCATGCCCATGGCTGCTTTAGGACTAGCTTAAGGGACTGCTGTTCTTCTTCCTCCTCCTCCTTCTCCTTCTCCTCCTTCTAGTTCTGTAGGAAGGCATGGTTCGGTTCCAAGTCAACATCCAAGAGTCAGGCAGGTACTGTCCAATACAAGCAATAGAAGTTATTAGTTACTGACAGTGCTATGCATAGGCGTAGACTCTGGGGGGCAGCCGGGGCACGTTCTCCCCCCCCCCAATAATTGCGATGCAATTATTGCAACCCAATGCAACAAGTGTGAATGAATAACCAAATCCCCCCCAGTATTTTGGACAACTTTATGCCAGTGATTGTATTGTATTGTATATGGGCATTTATAAAGCGCCTCTCGCGGTATATACCATTCAGAGGCGCTCCCAGTGCGCGAGACCCCGAGAGAAAAAGCAGGATTTAAGGTGAGAAAAGGAAGAAGCAACGCTACCAGAGAGAATGGTGGTGCGGACAGAAGGAGGAAGTCGGTTCCAAAGTGAGGGACCTATGGAGGCAAAGGACCTGGACTGAGCCATACTTGTCCTGACACGAGGAACTAAGAGGTCAAGACGCTCAAAAGATCGGAGACGACGCAACGAAGCAGCAGAATGAGGCCGTTGAAACAGATCACGTAAGTACTGTGGAGCAAAACCCAGCTGAGATTTAAGCACAAGAATAAGCACTTTGAATTGTATACGGGCAGAGAGAGGGAGCCAATGGAGGTGTTCAACCATGAAGGTGGAGATATGAGAGAACCGAGGAAGGCGGGCAATGAGTCTAGCAGCAGCATTGAGTACGGACTGGAGAGGAGAAAGACGGATCTTGGGAAGGCCAATAAGGAGAGAATTACAGTAGTCAATCCGAGAGCACACGAATGCATGAACAATTGAGGTGAAGGTCGAAGATGAGACAGACCGCCGAATAGCCCGGAGACGCCTTAAGTGGAAGTAAGAGGAGCGGGTGAGGTTGGAAATGTGCTCAGCAAAAGTGAGCGCGCTGTCCAGAGTGACACCTAAGTCACGAACACTGGACGAGAAAGTGAAGTGAGGAAACCTATCAGACAGGAGCACGAAATCAAGCTTTTTGAGTTGCTGAGGGGTGCCAAACCAGATGAATTGAGTTTTGGAAGAGTTTAGAGAAAGGCGGTTTGAAGACATCCAGCAATGAAGATCTTGAGAGAGAGCCTCAGTGATGCTATGCATAGACACATTGAAATAACACAGCAGTATAGTTACTTAAGTTTTGTTTCAATGTTGTTGTCATTTTCAGAAATAGGTATTGAAATGTTGTCAATGATTTCAATGATGATGAAATGCGGATTTTTTGTAACAGTCATGTTGTAATTGAACAAGACTGATAGCTAAGAAAACTTACTGAAACGGCTGATAAACAATGCTTTCCTTTGCAGATTACACGTAAGTTTCTGAATGAAAGAGCAATGGCATCGACATACCTAAGAAATTAATGTAAAATGCTTTAAATTGTACTTCAAATGTAAGGTCTGCTATGTTCTTGTTACCTTAGCACAGTACTGCAATTTTGGAATGTTGACAGTAATTTTACTTTCTTCGTTTATAATAGGATATCGGGTGAACTGTCACAGTTCACTACTGGATTGGGAGAGTTTTGGACCTTGTTCATGACTTACCCTGGTGTCCTAAAACACATCTTCCTCGTCAATGACGTCTTTATGTCCTTTCAAAGGCTCAGGCAGCCGCACACCATCAATTGGGCTGAGCAAGATAGTCACAGACGAAGACAGCAAGAAGATGCTATTTATAAATTCGAGACGTTCCTGTAGAACTGTAAGAGGGAGTAAAATTGGGTAAATTTAATTTGGCAGTAATTTTGGTTGAAAATGAGGTAGCTGTGATTAGCAACTTCTACTGTGCCGGAGTCTAATGGAAAAGGCACACCAAAACCAAGCCGTAATCAGAGGGCCCGTAGAGTAATGGATAACACACTGGCGTGAAGAGCAGTAGGTACCAAGATCGAATCCCGTAGACCTGTAAGGTTTATTCAGCCTTCCACTCGCTAGGTGGCGGCGGTGTTTAAATTAATAGTAGGCCGTGATTGGCGCTTTGTTGGTTGCCGTATAAACAGTTATATACGACTCCTGTAAAATTGTTATCATGTGCTTCTACTGTATACATGTATGTAAGGCGCCCTGCATGGCTGCCGTTTCTACTATATGTGTGTTCACTTTACAGCGCAGTGTCGTTAGCAGGCGCTTGAGGAAAGAAAAGATTATTATTATTATTATTATTATTATTATTATTATTATTATTATTATTATTATTATTATTATTATTATTATAAAAACAAATTTTATTATTTAAAGTGAACCATCAGACACTTTGAAACTGTCTTAGAAATGTTAAGATCCAGAGTTTAGCGGTCCTCGTCCACGATTAACTTTGCAAATGTGCCTCGAAAAGCGACGGCGTTAAATCGTTGAGTGCATATAGAGAGGCGCTGGAACAAGTGAATTGTCTCGAGTGGGTCACCCGACATTGTTGTCAGTCGCCGGCGTAACTCTGTAATGAATTCATTTATTATTATTATTATTATTATTATTATTATTATTATTATTATTATTATTATTATTATTATTATTATTATTATTATTATTATTATTATTATTATTATTATTATTATTATTATTATAATATTCAGAAGATCAGTTCGTAAGACAGATAGGCAACTTATGGTGGATATGCAGTTTGAAAGTGGTAAGTTTTAAGTTGTGAACGAATGAAGCAAGCGACTGAGCAGAGTGCACAGACACAGGGAGAAAGTTCCAAAAAGTAGATCCAACAGCTGAAAAAGCTCGTTCACCAAGAACAGTTCTTGATTTAGGTACAACCAGACAAAGATAATCAGATGACCTCATTGATTAATGATAAGTCTGAGGAATAAGAACTGATTTCAAGTATCGTGGCTGGCCAGAATTCAAAGTTTTATAAACTCGGAGCCCCAATTTTAAACTAATTTTTTGCTGAAGAGAAAGCCAATGCAAAAGATTTAAGCATAGTGGTTATATGTTCATATACTTGGTGTATTAGACTGAACCTCATCAAAGACAGCATGACATGTGTGTGTGTGTGTGTGTGTTTGTGTGTGTGTGTGTGTGTGTGTGTGTGTGTGTGTGTGTGTGTGTGTGTGTGTGTGTGTGTGTGTGTGTGTGTGTGTGTGTGTGTGTGTGTGTGTGTGTGTGTGTGTGTGTGTGTGTGTGTGTGTGTGTGTGTGTGTGTGTGTGTGTGTGTGTGTGTGTGCGACATTCCATAAAAATCTTCATGTGACTTATTTTCTATTTCAGGTGGCACTAACTGCATCACGTTAAGTCAAGTCTTGGCATTCTGGACCGGTTCTGAAGCTGAACCCCTAATCGGCTTTGGAACTACTGCCCTGATGATGAATGACTCAGTTGTCATTAAATAAGCCACTGTTGGTGGACTTTTACGACGATGTTGGTCGTCTTCCTTATGCAAGCACTTGTTCTTTGTGTCTGTGGACTGTGGTCGCCATTTAATGTAACTGAAGTTGATTTCCAGGCTCTACTCTTGCGCTCTCTAACAGCTTCGGAAAGGTGTGGAGGCTGTTTCGTCAAACTGTTTTAAGCATCCTATATTGGTAGTTTATTATACGTCACCCTACAGAGCAAAAACGTTGCACGCTTCTCCAGGATTTGCCACTGGTTAGAGTTCCTTACAATAGACTGTTGGCTGCTGTATTACTGGAAGTGCTAATGTTCTAGCTTATAACGTTATGAGATTTAAGAGACATCTGTTTCTGTTGTTAAAGACATTACTGTGTGTAGTGTTAAAAATATGAATGTAGCTGAATACGAGTTCATTGTTATGTCATTCTTTTAACATACACAGTTACAATTGCAATAAAATAACTTCAGTCCTTAAATTCAGTGCCGGATTAAAACATAAGCCAACTAAGCCATGGTTTAGGTCCCCACAAGTTCCACAAAATCCAGAGCAAATTCCTAAGTTTGTATAATTTTAAATAATCCTAGTACAATAATATGCCTACAGTAGTACTAGTAACATACTGAGTTCTGGAAAGTGCAAGTTGTGGAACCTAAATTAATAAAATAATTTTTAAATAGTTATTATAAAATGCTTATAAAATGATAAAAATGATTAGTTAACAGTACGCATGCAGTGCATGCACTATTATTTAGTCTGTATATCATTAGAAAAACATAGCTTAACTTGTAGGTGTAGAACTTTGTGTTCGGATACCTGTAGGCCTACTTTGGAAATTTGCTTTGCTTTGGGGTTAGAGGTTAAGGACCCTTGAGGATGTTTTAACCCGGCTGTCGGCTTAGGGAAGTTAGGAAGTCTTAATCTGGCCCTGCTTAGATTCCTATACAGCAGAAGCATTTGGAAAATTTCATACGATAAACTCCATTGACTTATTCATCATGCAGCAGCACAGTTCAAAAACATCTTCGTCGTATGGTACAATAGGACACACTGTAGCTGCTTGAAAGCTGACTTGTATAATTATGTCCCATGCAGGGACGTGTTGCAAGTAGTTTTGCAAATTTGCCGACTAGGGCGTGAAGAAGAGGATGTCTGGTCGACCGAAAGGCACATTTGCATTTCTTGAGGGCCGAATATGATGTGTATTCCAAACGGCCTCCACTTGAGCTGGTTCATCCTGGCGAAAATACAGAACGTGACAGGTTACTTAACACAAGTGAATTTGATTGAGGAGTAGGTGAATTTTGGGTGTGATGCAGCCGAGATTACTGTGAGAAATTGTGGTTTACAGGTTACTTTTCTCAACCAAAGCACAATAAAAATAATGGTGATCAAATTCTTTTTTTCCTTTTTGGTCATTCCAATTTCGATCCCTACATAGCGCACATGTCTGTGCTCCGCAGCTGCTGTCGCCTTACTGGCCGACTCCGCCCAGCTGTAGCTGTAGGGAAAAGCTCTGCTGGTGATTCATATACCAGCTATGCCTCTCTATGTCTGCAGTCAGTCCATAGTATATTCAGTCAGTCTGCTTATTTACATTCATTTAGGTTAGAACCATTGATAGCCTATTTGTAATAAAAGTTCGTATTTGTTCTTATTTAGTCTTCGCGATTACCCGTCGGCCATATTGCAGATTTTATCTAGTGCGCACTAGATAGTATCTAGTGCGCACTAGATACTATCTAGTGCGCACTAGATATTATCTAGTGCGCACTAGATAATTTTCTAGTGCGCACTAGATAGTTTTCTAGTGCGCACTAGATCTTATCTAGTGCGCACTAGATAGTATCTAGTGCGCACTAGATAGTATCTAGTGCGCACTAGATATTATCTAGTGCGCACTAGAAAGTATCTAGTGCGCACTAGAAAGTATCTAGTGCGCACTAGATAAATAAAAAAAATCGCATGTCACCCATGGGCTTCCGTATGCAACCCATTTTCATACAAGAATCACAAAGTTGGCCTAAGAGAAAGCAAGATGATAAAGAATCCTCACAAAGGAAAGAATTGAATACGGAAATTTGCAGGAATTTAAGAGGATACAGAAAATTAGACATGATGATATAATTACGACAGTCTTTGCAGATCCTTCGTTTTATAACGACTTTCAGAAGTTAACAAAGGCGCTAAAGCATGGCTGTCTAACGCAGCCAGAAACGTTCCACTTAATGGGAATCGAAATCTTTGCAGGAATAGGCCTAGTAAGTTAATTTCAGTGTAAGATTGTTTCAGGAGGCACGAAAATTATTCACGAAGCACCTAAAGCTCACAGACCAATAGATCGCAACCACACTTTACTACTAGGGCACCAAAGAACAACGCGCTGCTCGGTGCAAGCTCAAAGCTCTGTAACAACAATGATGTAGGCCCTAGGGCCTACAAATATTCCAAGTAGGCCCTATTTCAGAAGACTATGTCAGCTGAAGATCAAATTTAGAAAACAAACAAATCGATAAATTCGTTTAAATTATTCTAAGTGCAGAGTACCAGCTTATTGTCCAGCTCTGCGTCAACCGTACGATATTATATTATAATTTATATAAAGCGAAAGGATAGTTTAGAGGCCCGTGACTGCTCTGCCTAGGGGCCCGTGACTGCTCTGCTTAGGGGCCCGTGACTGTTCTGCCTAGGGGCCCGCGACTGCTCTGCCTAGGGGCCCGGAATTTCTGTCGGCGGCCCTGCACTCATTAGGCGTTACAATTATTCCATATTCTGTAGCATACTACATGCGATTTCCGCAATTCATCAAAAATGAATTAATGCACAATCCCGGAAATTTTAAAAAGCAGCACATCATTGGATTCGATTTCAACATGCATTTCATAAGTTTGTAACCGTTCGATGATATTTAGTTCAAGAAAAAAAGAGAACTACATGGACGCTTTTCTAAAACATATTTCATTGTCGGTAGAGGGCAGAAGACACGGAGCAAAATCAAAATTTTTTTAAACAAAATTACACTAACATGATGGCAACCTTTCATCACTATAAGAAAACGTTTGCTTAAAAAAGGTTTTTGTTTTTTTATACCACCCTACTATACAGCCTACATAGGAAAAGCAATAAATCGTTTGTAGGCTATAGTGTAGGTTTTATGTCTAAATGAGAAGTTATTTAAAGTCATCTAATAATAATAATAATATTTATTCTTTAATTAAGCGCCTGCAAACGCACTGCGCTGTACATGTACATGTTATGCGATAAATCTTAACTACTAACAGAACAGACAGCCTGCAATGAAGTTGACACACAAACGAACAACTTACGAGCATAAAAATTAAACAATAATAACTACAAAATGTACAGATCAAGAATATCCATAAACTCTAACAACTTCAACAGATTTTACTTCCAAGGTCAATCTCGTTAGCAAACAAACTATCAACTATTTGTATGAAAAAAACTAAAATTCGTCCATCTTTTAGTAGCTTCTTGTTGTCCTCATATTCGTTGTCCACCACAAACAGTCTACCATTTGCTTCGTCTAGATGTATGCTCCATGGATCTCTTAGTCCATGTTTCTCTTTCGATAGTAGTACTCGTAAAAATTCTAATGATCGACTCAGCATAAGAACCCTGCTATTTTCGTATTCAGCTATAAATACTGATCCCTCTTTGTCCACATCCAAATAAATTGGACCGTGCAAATGTTCTCTGTCTGATCCCTTCTCTCCCCCGAAGGACTTTAGAACGCTCCCAGTGCCGTCCAAAAGGCACAACCTTTGCTGGTAATCATCGTACATGCCATGAATAACTATTAAATTACCGCTATTTAATTTAATCGCATGTTGCGGATGCGCTAAATTATATGAAAGTTTTATTTCACGCACTAAACATCCTTCTGCTGTGTATTCAATTATTGTATCTGTCTTGTAAGCCGTCAGAATAATATTCGATTCTTGCGTAATGGACAGACGACCACAGTTGCTGCCCGTTGACCATTGTTTGATAACATTCCCATTTGGATCAATTCTTACTATTCCTTTAGACTGATCTTTCCAGTTCATTATGTAGAGACATTTGTTGATCTTGCAGGATACAATATCCCACGGAGCTTCTAATATCTTCAGCTCGACACACCGAACGAAGGTCAATCTGTAGGCGTCATGAACCTCTATGTTTGAAGAAACCCGACTTATGATAAATAATTCAGCGTCCAGAATTGCTAATCCGTGGATAGCTTTGCAGTTGTCTTTAGATGCGCTTGTTTTTATCTCTTTCATCATATATAGATCCTTCCCATACTCAATTTTCTCTATAAAACAAATTATTTACATCGCATTAAGATTAACAAACAGTACCAATAACCAAGGTATGATACGTGGCTCTCCTGGCAGAGAAGTTACTAAAATAAGAATATGTATTTACAGAGACAAACAAATTAAATATGTTCGGGGCAATTAAAAAAAAATTTGTTTCTGCTGGTTAATGCAGCGACATCTGAATTTTAGTATTATTAAAAATGAACCTTATTTATATGACGCAAATACTTCCAAAGAAGATATCATAAGTCGGTCTCATCTTCACTTGAATGAAAGAAGTAAACTATATGTAAACCAAAGTAATTATTCTATTTAGGTAAAGCTACTATAAATTATTATTCAAAAGTCCTTAGTACTTAAATAGGCCTACGCGATTAAGTATATAATAGACATAATTATTCTCTTTGTTGCTAAATTGTTTTTATCCAATGGTCTGAGGGTGACATTTTTTGCATGTGTGTTCTGAGGGTGGCACTTTTGTGTTCAGTGCCGCAACATTCTCTTCTCTGCAAATATGACGACACGGGGTATCATTGAAAAGGCGAACAGTTCTTTATACTCGAATGTCGATTGGTTAGAGTGCTGGGGGAGTACGGATTTGAGCTTCCTCTGAGACGGTTACAGCGTAGAAAATTTCAGCAAATCCTTCACTCATTAATGCTTAGCGCCATCGATGGTCAAATAGTGGCGTATTTTGATGATGTCACATAATTACTAAACGACACACCTGCAGCTGAAATACCAGCGAGAGATGGATCTATTCTGCATAAAGACTGCTTAACTGTGCATTAGCCGATTCAGCTACATCATTTATAGCATCACAATGAAAGATAGCGTAGAAATTGGACTAGGACATTGGACTTATGCGACTCAACTTTTATATATTGAAACTAAACCAATAATGCAATACACCAATAGACAGCAGAATGGTTGTATAATTATGAACGATGTCAACGAGAGTAGTTGCGATACTGATGAAATGAGCACAAACGATAGGCGATGACTCATCCTCTCCCTCCCCTGCCCCTTCCCGCCCGTACTGCCGCGTTGAAAACAACGGGGAGCTGACGCAATAGGGTTCTGAGGATCGACCAAACAAGGGGGAATTCGCCACACAAAGAAGCATTGGCAGTTATCATAGAGACCAATGCAATTAAGTGCTTTTTAAGCGGCCTTCAATTGTTCGACTCTGTTTCTAAGAGGGTTAGGTTAGGGTCATAAACTCCTTTGTCGATGCGTATAATTGCTCTTAACAATGATAGTAGGTAGCCTACCTTTGTCGCATAGATTCATATACCATTACAAATACAAGAGACCTATACATATAATTGGTCATCTCAATATATATCTAAACCTGCGCAACCTAAATTGTTAGATCACTAACAACATATATATATATATATATATATATATATATATATACAGGGTGAGGCCGAAAAAAATAATCCATTACAAAAATTGCGATTTCTCGAAAACCGCTGAATATTTTGTTCCAAAACTTCGCCAGTCTATTTGACACATATCTATCTACAGCGTGGCTAAATCTAATGAAATTCGAATCATGAAAACCAAAATGGTGCAACCCTGAAGTGAAACAATGTTATTTTCGTTTCAACAGACAGTTACTGACAGCAATAAGTAACAAAGTAACGACGCAAACAGTAATGTAACAAGGTTCAAGGTTACTTATTGTTATTGACAAGATTAGGCCAAGTGTTAAGTTTTGTGCAAGGAATGTTCGAAGTGACCACCGTTTGCTTTTACGCAAGCTTGCAGACGTTTTCGAAAGCCCAGAACAGACTTCTGAATGGTCTCAAGTGGCAAGTCATTCCAGATGATTTGCAGCGTATTTTTCAGTTCAGGAATGTTCTTCGGCTTTGTGGTAAGTTTGTTGTAGGTCCCAAGCATTGCACCCCAGACAGCATAGTCGAGTGGGTTCATATCTGGGGATTTGGCGGCCATGAATCCTTGTCGATGAAGTCCGGACAGTTACTTGTTAACCAATCTTGGGCCAGCTTTGCGCCGTGAGCGGGCGCTCCATCTTGCTGAAAAATGAACTGATTTCCCAAGACAGTCATCGACAAGCTTAGGCAAAAGATTCTCCACGTAGTACTTAGCATTGACTTTGGCCTTCTCGTCAATGAAATGCAAGTGTCCCTTACCCTCATAGCTGACACCTGCAGAAACCATGCTAGGCCTACCTTATGTAAAAATATGATTTCCTATTTCGTGAATGCCGTGTTCAGTTGAAAAAATGCAGTTCTTTCTTCTGCCTGATGTCATGATCACAAATATAAAGATACTGACATAAAATTTTCAAGTAATATGCAAAAATATGTTACGAATAAGAATGAAAATATTTGTAACAAAATATTCAGCGGTTTTCGAGAAATCGCAATTTTCGTAATGGATTATTTTTTTCGGCCTCACCCTGTATATATATATATATATATATATACAATCATATATCGACTGATCGCGGGTGGTTTATGCGGTCTCGGAATGTTAACGTTACTGTGTGGTCCTGTATATGCACATCTATAATTATATTCATACACATAATAATGTGTATATATAGGCCCTATATACATTGCTAATGGTCTAACAATTTAGGGATGAGTAATCGCCTATCGTTTGTGCTCATATCATCAGTACCACTAATACTCAGACTTGTTGTCCTCGAGACCAAGATCTTGGTCTCGAGTGCCCTCGAGTTCGTTTTTAAAAGTCTTGGTCTTGGTCTTGAGACCAAAAGTCTTGGTCTTGAGGTTCAGAGTCTTGGTCTTGAGGTTCAAAGTCTTACCAAGACCGGCTGTCAATATGAACAGTCATTTAACAAAACTCAAGAATTAAAAAATTTACCAAGCCTGTTTGCATCATAGCCTGCGACAAATACCTACGGGCGGATACAAGTCTTGTTGATCAGGTAAACCCATCGGCAGCAGCTGTAACTAAGTTATGCTGTATCTGGAAGCCCTGCCGAGACTTTTTCTGAGCCAGACGGTCTGATAAACCACGTGAGGATTTAAAAAAGGCTCACTATTTGTACATTTAAATCCAGTGCTTGAAAAGCTACTGTGTGTGCCAGCGACTAAAGCACCTAATGGAAAGTATTTTTCACATGGCGGAATTTTTATGAGGCCCCACAGGACACGTCTTACGGTCTTGGTCAGAAAATTCTGAGCGAATTGGTTCTTGTAAATACAAAAGGCAACTGGAATAACATTTTGCATGAAGGACTTTTGTAAATACGAATTCGGAATTCTCTGCAGTCTGCATTTAAACTTATTTGCTTAAAAAAGTAAAAGACTCACGTTTTCTTTAAAATAGCGAGTAGTCAGACTTGACAGTATTTTTTTAAGGAAAAGAAGTCTTGGACTGAATGTGATATTTGGGTCTTGGTCTCGGTCATGGTCTTGAGGTTCAAAGTCTTGGTCTTGGTCTTGAGGTTCAAAGTCTTGGTCTTGAGATTCAAAGTCTTGGTCTTGGTCTTGAGGTTTAAGGTCTTGACAACAAGACTGCTAATACTAACGAGGCATAAATTAAAGTAGGGCCTACATATTTTACTTAGGTACTACTGAATTAAATGGCTAAGTATGCACTAGATATTTTATGTTCATTACCTTTTTGAATTGATCCAAGGGGTGACCTGTTACTCGATAGTTTGAGGGTGGAAGTTTTCTGTCCTGCGTAGGAATAGTCTCAATTCATTATCAGATAAGAAGACACAAGCGAATAAAGGAAAAAGGACACTGGTTGAGAACAAGAGAAAGCAGATATATATCCAAAGTTATACTCCAACAATACTAATTCTAAGACTTCTCTTTGTCTCTTTGTGCCGTCGGCTCTAGGAGCCCTAGCGATCGTCATGCCACACAGTCTCTAAGACTTACATCAATATAATTTATCATTATCATAATCACTTTAATGATTTGCAGCCAAGATGATTTTGACAAGCACTTAGCTAGGAGGAGGGAGGAGGATAGAGTAATAGGAGAGCATTAGATCGCGGTTCAATACCAGGGCCTCTAGGGCGGTGCCTTTAATGGCTGCCAAACCGTGTGTTTAATTAAGATCTTGATTTTCAATAGGGTTATATAGGCATTAGGGTGATTCAAGTTCTGTAGGAAAAAAATTAAAGTAAACAATTAAAAGAGGCTCTTTACTTTTTTCGTTCCTTTTAGTCCATAGAACAAAACTGTGAAATATGGCTGAAATTGGTGTGGATTTAGAACTGCCTCAAAGAGCTCAAACATTTATTTGGAATACAAATTTTATTCAATTTAATATTTTTATTGTAAAGCATTTTAAATTACTCAGTAATACTTACTTACTTATTTCTCAATAAAGAACTAAAAAGAACATAAAACATAACTATTATTTATGAAAAAGAAAATATTGGAAACTATTTGAAAAATACTTTTTAGCATTATTTAATGAATAAAGGAAATAATACTATGGCTGAAACCAGGTCAAAGACATTCATGCATCTTATTGGAGAACCTCAGGAAACGTTCTGAAATAGAGTATTGCCTACAAGCTTGGATGTATAAAAAGTTTATTTTATTCACCACAAGAAAGATAAACTTTCTCAGAAAGAATTGAAATTGAAGAAGACAGAACATTTCTTGTGGATAAGTGATCAGAAAGAAAATATACCATTGCATGCAAATTTGGCCAAGAAAGAAGAAAATAAACAATTAAAATCACCAAAAGATAACTTAAGGCGTATAAAAGAGGAAGAAAGGAAGGAAAAAGCAGCGGAATATCTAAGTCTACATCACGTTTTGAAAGTGAATCAGATGACAGTGATTCAGAAGATGAGTACTAATGAAAAGTTTTCTAATTTTGTGGAGGAACACTGTGCGAAAACTCTAATTCTATCGACATCTGACTATGAGAGTCAGACAAAATGAGTTCAGTTCTGCGAATATCTTTCCACCAAATCTTGTTTCTGCACTGGATCGAACAAATGTTAGCAACAGAGAGGCAACCTACATCTCAGCGACAGTGAAGAACTGAACTCATGGCAATGACAATGTATCCGTTTTATCCAATTTATCACTTTCGTTCAGCAGCATTCGAAGAACCAGATGATTCATTGATTCATAAGTTCTGCAAATGTTCAAGTTGTCAATGACAGTGCAGAAAGAGGGATTGCACTAGCCTTAACCTTAAACTCGACAAAGCGAGATCAAAAACAATTCTTGTTCCAAATTGTAGAAGACCATCGGAAACCAAATTCAAACAAAAAGCACTTTTTCCTGAATGTAGTCATAGTCACTAATTTTTCTAGTTAATACAGTACAGAAATTATGGACTTATAATTGTATACTTTCTAACGAGTTTCATTTTAATTCATTAGAAACATATTGGCATTTAAATTTATAGACAAGGACGTAGCCAGACTTAAATTCAAGAGGAGACAAAACCGGGAGACATCCAGGAGTACTAGGGGTGCGGAGGTATAACCCACTGAAAATTTTTAAAATATAAAATTTATCAATGTGGCTATGCCTATGGTTATAGATATAGCTTCATAGGCAGTGTTACATTGTTTTTTAGACTTGACTGTTAAGCTTTTCAGTAAAATTGGTTGTTTACTGAAATTCGATTTTTTGGACAAAACGAGTTAAAGCTAACTAATTTCAAAGTCGTTGAGGCAGTACTAAACATCATCCAAATTCATTGAAATTTTTTGTGGCTTATTTCAATACCAAAAGGAACAGAAAAAAGCAAGAGCACAACAAAAATAAGATTTCCAATTTTTCTGAATCACCCTAATAGGCATGTATGCTTTATTCCTGTATGTATGCATGCACGTATACTCGTAGCATATAATATGTATCCATGTGTGCATTTGAGTATTTGTTCATGAAGAAACTTGATGAAGTGCCATTTAAGCACCGGTCAAAAGATCTATAGCTTCATATTCGCTTTGCGATCAAACCAACCCAAACTTTATCCTAGTATTACTGTTGCACACGTTAAATAAGGTTCTTGCTAATGATATGAAATACTCTTAAAGTAGCTTGCTACTTACGATGCTACATAAATTCGTAATCGTAATCGTAATCTCGAGACTTCTACAGCGCCCAAAAAAGCCTCGTCGCGGGAACCAGCTTATTCACAGGCGCTTAGTCAAATCAAAATCGATAGGCATGGGGGGTGTCGAATCGGTTCCAGGTCAAGATCCAAAGAAGTCAGTCAGGTAGGCAGTAAGACGGCTAAGATGGGTGGTGTTTAGGGTTTACACGGCGAGGGAGGTAGAGAGAGGAGGAGGAATCGGGATAGGATTTGTGAAAGAGCAGTGTTTTCAGTTTTGTGTGAAAGACCTGTGGAGATATAGCAAGTGGTGAGGTTTTGGTGAGTTCGTAGGATGGATCTGAAATTTCTCGCAGTGCTGGTGGGAGTTTGTTCCAAAGGGGTGGGACAGCTATGGCTATGGAGCGATTTGCAAATTTTAGTGATGAGGTGATGAAAGGGCGGAAAAGTGTTATTGCAGAAGAGGAGCAGGTTGAGCGGAGTAGTTGGACCGTGAACAACTGTCGGAGATAGGAAGGCTGGGAGGATTGGAGTGTATTGTAGGTGAGTGATATGACTTTATATTCTATTCTTTCGGGTATTTTAAGCCAGTGGAGAGATTTGAGGACAGGGGTGATGTGGTGATGCTTGGGGGTTTTGGTCACAGCACGGGCAAGTGCATTTTGAATGGCTTGAAGGCGGTTTATTTGAGTGATGTCGATGTTTAAGAAGAGTGCATTGCAGTAATCTAATTTTGCGTGGACTATATAAGTGGCTATTGTGGATGCAGTTTTGAAGTCTAGCATTGGGCGAATTCTGCGAAGGTCACGGATGTGCATGAAGCAAGAGCGGGAGAGATGGGTGATATGGTCGGAGAAGCTGAGGTGCTGGTCAAAAATCACGTCTAAGTTGCGGACAGGAGAGTTTGCAGTGAATGTGTTGGTGGATATAGAGTCGAGGTTGAGAGTAATGGATGGATCTGGGATTTTCTTGAGTTGATCGCGCAGGCCTATGATAATGAATTCCGTTTTTGTCGTTTTTACAATTTCCGCCGGGTAATTGACCGTGTAGCATTTTTAACGATTTTACCTGGAATAGATGTATCATCGCGGAAAGATACACCTCTTCGTAGTATTGTCTGCATTCGACCTTGGCTTCCTACGTGTCAAATAGCCGTGCAAATAATGTTAATATCGAAATGGCTATAAAAGCAGTATGATAATTGCAGAAAAAAGACTGGGGGGTTAGACTTTGATTCATGTGGAGTTTGGGTGTGCAATAAAGACTTTACTATGGGGTCCTAAGAAAGACTATGGGCACTGGCGTAAACTTGTCCAAAATATTGGTGGGGCATGGGGTCTGGACCAGAGGCTCAAAAAAAATTTGTTTCAAGATGAAAAGTTGTTTTTTGTTGTTTTTTGTTTATGTTTTTCGCTTTTATGGTTTTGTTGTTTTTGTTGTTTTTAAGATTTTCGGATTTCGGATCATAAAAATCATGAGAATTGGCATGAACAAGAGCTCCAACTCAGTTTAATTCAGTTGCGATTTCCGAAAATTAAAAAAATCATTAAATCAATTTATTATTAAAAAACAAATTTTGTGGTTTTCTTGTTTTTTTGTTTAAAACTAAAATAAAAAAAAACTCTTCACCTCTGGTCTGGACAGTCAGCAGACGCTTCCGGTGTTACGTTGATGCGTATGAAATGGGGCATTTTGTTTACATGTAAATTTGTTTCATATTGAAGATATTGAAGATAAGGAATTTTAGGTTCGCATGCGGAGGAATATGGGATGAAGAGCAGGAACCTTAAGACTTAACATGTGGGCGCCAAAGAGATGGTGGGTATAACGCAGCAACAGTGGACGTAGAAAGCAAAAGCATCTCATGGACTTAGAGTAGCATGAATTAGGATATGCAGCTGTAAGAATTATTAGGCTATCAGACCCATATGCGCTGTAAGTTCTCAACCAACCGTCTCTCAAAGAGTCGCGTTCGAACTACACCGTGAAAAGGCTTTGTTCAGTAAAATTGTAATGCGTAACAATACGAGTTCAGAAGTCAATCTCTAATTGATCTCTACGAAAATGTCCTCCTTTCCTTTTGGACGGTGTAGACGTCCACTTGCTTCAATACATGTAATTAAAATAAATCTGCATTGGTTTGCAGCTAGCATTATTTGTATATGAGAGTAATTCGAAGAGTAGAATTGTATGATTACCGGAATCTTCGATCAAATGCATTACGGACTCATGAGTCATGAGTCCGTAATGCATTTGATCGAAGATTCCGGTAATCATGACGTTCAGCAGCAAATTTCACAGTTTTGTCGCCGAATGGTTTGTGAGTGGTAGCTCTATCTTTCCTGTCGGAATAGCTTTCATTCTCTTTAACAATTGATAATTTTGCGATTTCAAAGCTTCACTGAATTTCATTTTAGTTGTTCAAATTGTTGTAAACGTAAACATTCTTTGAAACATTCTTGTAAACATTGTTAACATTAAATGCCATAAGACGTCTAAACCTTACGATGAGCTATTTGATTTGATAAATAAGAATCGATAACAATTGGAAAATAACAAACACTTGACTAAGTCAAAATTGGAAGTACTGTTTAAAGGTCAGATTAAACTTTATAGCGGAAATCAAAACTATGGTCATATTCAATACGATGGCGAACAACCTATATCAAACCAAGTTTGGTGGGGATTGGATTATCGTGGCTACCCACCAGCAACCGATCTGTGAAATAATGCCAATTCGCCCGATTCATTTTAAGCAGCCGAGAACGACTTGATGTCGTTGAAGACTGGGGTCGAAAAGACACTCACAGCGCCAAGAATTACCAGACTACCCCACATGTACCTCCCCAACTTCTTAATGAAGTCATCAAAGTCCATTTTCAAATCAGCTGGTCCTGGTTTTGGAATCAGAGAACTAAAAATCCTTTTTCAGAACTTGTTCAAATGAATCCTTAAGCGTGGAAGTGACACCTTTAAATGCCTTGCAAAATGAAAGATTAATTAGACTAAAATGGATGGTATGTAAATCAAACTAGGCCCCTATACCCGTTTCACTTCCTTTGACCTCAGCAGTTGCTTCTCGCATCTCCGATATTTTTTCTGCAGTCGAGTCTAAACAATATGGACAGAAAAATAACAAGACAAACGAAAGCAATATTATTCAGAAGTTTATTCTTTACGAATTTGGAAAGAGACTAAATGTTATGCTGACTATTTGTATTAACAGTGATTTATTGGTAGTTTTCGATGAACCATATTAAGTTTGAAATCCAGCTTTAAAATTGTCTCGTAGGCTGGTTATAAAATATAACAAATCAATCAATCAACTTATCTAATTTGTCTTTGCTCATCCCTCAGGTTCACAAATACCTATATTTGATTAGACTCTTTTAGTGCCCCGAACTAATTCAGCTATAACGGGTTCATGACTGCGCACTGTCTGAGGAGGAGGCCTCGCGCCCTCAAATGACGTGGCTAAGACTACGAAAATGAAATTGCTAAGACTTTGTACCAGAGCCCAAATCTCACAGTTAGCTTAAGAGTCTCTTCTTTTTCTTCCTATCCTCTACCTTCTCCGTCTTCTTCTTCTCCCTCCTCCTCCTCTTTCTGCTCCTCCTCTTCCTCTTCCTCTTCTTCTTCCACGTAGAAAGATGAGTCGGAAATAAAGTGTCGTGAATGATTTTCGTTGACGTAACTAGTTTTCATTACCATTATCCCAAGCACATTGAACCTTACTTAAAGGAGACTGGTGCCTTTCTTCCATGGGTTGACATCTATCGCGTTCAGCTTTAAGTTCATCTACCATCTTTCGTAGTTTGTCAATTTCACATTCAGCTGTCAGTAGTCAAAACGCCACAAAATCCTGACGTTTTAAATATAGCCTAATTTATCAAAACACTTCTAAGCATCTCGCAAAACTCCTTCATACATGACAGTCTAACTGACCTAAACAAATGCGGTTTGAGACAGATTGAAAATGTTTGCTGCATACTGTCATACATGTCCTAAGAACTAACACATTTGAACGACGCATGAGTTTTAACAGCGAAAGAATATAATTTATGCAAGAATTAGACCCACAAATTAGAAATTATTTAGTCACGTGCCTCAGCTCTAAGGTTTCAAAATAATTGTTGCTCCATATTTGCTGCCTTAAAGCGAGTCATCTTATTGCTTTACCGCTAACACTTATTCTAAATCTGTGATGTCTTTCCATTTAATCACTTTAACGACGACCTGCAATGGTTTCCCAGTCGCATAAAATAATGTTTCTGCCGAGCAAAGGTCTTAAGAAATGCAAACGAAATAAAGCTTACCTTCCTTCAAGCGTTTCTCCAGTATTTGTGGCGATTCAACTTGCTTTTGTAACCGAAGTTGCAAAATTTTGATAGTTTTCTTATCTAAACGAAGCCACGAACAGGTTAATAAATGCAAATCCAAGAAGCCTTAAAATATATTAGTTGGACATTCTGTGTAAACACGAGTGTCACTGCAATAAATCTAGGAGCAGAGTGTACACATTTAAGTTTGATCATAGTTAAACAACTTTCCAGAATCCTTTTCCCATTTGCTCACTACCTGTCAGTTACTACCCTCCAAGTATCACCTAAGCTTGTTTTATTCTAGCTTTTTTGTCAACCGATAACCTTCAAAACCTGTAAAACAAATCCTTGTTCCAGTCCTCCCCATCTTACAAAAATCAATACCATAAAGATTCAAAATGTAATTAACACATTTTAAAATTTTGCAGCAAAATAGGAAATTGAAAAATATGGTGCTATAGCAGACTAGCCATATTCAACGACCACGCTCTACTAATCTTAATAGTAGTATCGTTTACCCCACTAGCCTTATTGCACTTTGTTAATGATAAAAGATTTCTAATTGTTTTCTTACCTTCTGTAAGATATGAAGAGTCGTTATCATCGATTTCACCTAATAAATGGTGATTTTCCTTTTCCAGAACGTTTCGTACGACCAAGAAAGCTCTTGGATGAGTTCCTGACAGTAGAAAGTCAAGTACAGCCCGACATCGGCAGCGAGGTGTTGTGTTCTTGCCACAAATGTCTTGCCATTGTTCAATGGAAATGATGCCTTCTTGTTTTAGGTAGTCACTCAGTCGATCAGGGTCAACATCTGTTATAAAAGCTGCGTAATTATTCTGCACACGCTGTCGAATTTTGTCATTGCTTGACGTTGGTTGAGCTGAAACACACATACACATTATCAGTCTCAATAATCAACTGAAATACACATACACATTATCAGTCTCAATAATCAACTGAAATACACATACACATTATCAGTCTCAATAATCAACTGAAATACACATACACATTATCAGTCTCAATAATCAACTGAAATACACATACACATTATCAGTCTCAATAATCAACTGAAATACACATACACATTATCAGTCTCAATAATCAACTGAAATACACATACACATTATCAGTCTCAATAATCAACTGAAATACACATACACATTATCAGTCTCAATAATCAACTGAAATACACATACACATTAACAGTCTCAATAATCAACTGAAATACACATACACATTAACAGTCTCAATAATCAACTGAAATACACATACGCAACAGCAGTTTCGATATTCAAGGCCAAAAACACTGTTTACTTTAAAAGTTGTTCCGGCCAGCACTCATAAAAAGGAGGTTAGGGGCCATCCTTATATTACTTACGCATGGAGGGGGTAACCGAAATGCATGTGCTTGCGTAGGCTTGCGAATGGGGTGGGGGAAGGGGTCTACTGGTAATGTACGTACGCATAGGACCCTTCAAATTGATTGGCCTTCAAGTGAGCTAGAGTTAAGTCTTTCCATCTATCCGGTACTACCAGAGGAAGTAGGACTGTGGGAGAGGTGTCACTTGTATGCCATCTTACCTCTGAACGCTATTATTAAACTATGACACAACTCAGCAGTGAGTCCATGGATTACTCATCCTTCAATCTGGCCTAAAGTGCAGATAGTCGTTGCCTGAACCTGTGGTACTGACACATTCTGCAGCTGGTCTTGGGGGGTGCGTCAAGAGTACGTACGCAAGTGGGGGAGTACGCGTGCGTACAGGAAGGAGAGGTATAATTTTCCCGGATTTCTGCAGCTTCCAAAATAATAATAAATATTCATGACCAGAGACGATGTTTACAATTTTAATAGCGACCTAATTCAAAGTTCTAAAAAGCCTACATTAGGCCACACATAGCAAGATTAGGCCCTATGATTATTTTAATTGATCGACTTTCTATAGCCGTCTCAGTTTGTTCGTTAGTATAACATATAGGCCTATGCAATCCTCATAGAAAGAATTTCTTAATTTTTATTCCGCGTTTTACGATCTTCTGACTACACGGTGACTTTAAATGGCCTGGCGCCTATTCAAACGGACAGTGGTGGTGAAGGATCTCACCCAATCAAATCATTGAAAACTGAGCAGGGTCGAGGCCATACGGTCGCTATAGAAAATCGCGTAGGCCTAATCGTAATCGCAATCTCCAAACTTCTAAAGTGCCACTCGAAGGCCAAGCGCAAGGCACCATCCTATTCACGAGCGCTACATCAGATCAGACGGGGTTTCCAGAGAGTAGTCCAAGAGAGGTCCGAGTCCGGTTTCCAGAAGGCCAAACCAAATCAGAGGGGTTCCAGAGAGTAGTCCAAAAGAGGTCCAAGTCCGATTTCCAGGTACCAGATCAGGAAAGGCAGATCAGCTGCCAAGGCGGGTGTCGTTTACGGCGAGAATAATTGGAAGGCGGAGGATCAGATGAGTCAGGGTAGGAGTATTTGAAAAGGGGAGACTTCAGTTTTACATTTAATCGCAACACTTTCGAACGTCATCATGGATGACGATCCTGTTGAAAAAAACTTCGTCAAGCTAGAGAATGTAAATAGAATATGTTTTTCGCAAAACATTGTTTATGATGACATTTTCACAAATTTTTAAACTATGATGGTCATAATAAATTTCACGTATTAGGACGGGCAAACATCTAGTTAGAATATAACCAGATGTATCAGTAAAATATCGGCTACATTGGATGGTACCGATCGATTAGCTTCTCTTAGTTAGCTGATTTAATTCACCAGCTTTTGGGTATGTTCGACTTAACTTATGGACAGCTTATTTTTATAGAACTATATCAAATTGGTTTTCTTGAAAGGTTGCATCTGATTGCTAATAATAGTTTGAAGACGAGAACGCTTTGCTTTAGAAATAAATTTCACGCGATAGCAATGAGAATTATATATTTTTAGAACAAAGTAAAATGGTCTCCGATGATATTTAAAAGCCTAAGGAGTTGATCTGACGTTGTGGAATGGCCAATTTTTAAAGGTATTCGACTTAGTGAAGCGCATTGAAACATTGACTGCGTTTAAGCTCTTAAGGTGTCTGCTGAAGAGTACAAGGACAATGGTTCTAACAAAAAATAAGTCTCCTGAAAATTATACGGTAATACACCTAGAATACTACATGTTAGTTATGCTATGGGTCATGTAGTTATTCTCGTTTTGGCGCGACTGTTTTGGCGCAGCCGTTTTGGCGCAGGACGTTTTGGCGCAGAACGTTTTGGCACAGACAAATCAACGTGGTACATAACAGTAGGCAAGAAATGTTTAGTCATTTTTAATGAATTTGTAAAAAAAACGTATCAACCCAGTATATCAAAGCTTACAAGAAATGTTCAAAGCTGATACTGTTCAAAACCACTAGTGCGCTACCTTTTGATAAGTTGTACAGTCCATCGGCTCCTCAGGAGTCCATAAAAAATTATGCGCTATTCCTCTAAGGTACGCGAAGATATTTCGTTCTCTGACAGTTACTGTCAACGATTAGCGATGAAAATAGAGATTAAACATTAAACTGAAAGCTGGATTAGCGATGAAAATAGAGATCACAGTAGGAGCTGGATTAACGATAAATATGGAGATCAAAATAGAAGCTGGATTAACGATGAAAATGGAGATCAAACAAGAAGCTGGATTAGCGATGAAACTATAGATCAAACTGAAAGCTGGATTAGCGATGAAAATATAGCTCAAGCTATGATGCGGGGTATATATTCGATACGGGCTCTTTGTCCTGCGCCAAAACGGCCGTGCGCCAAAACGGCCGTGCGCCAAAACGGCCGTGCGCCAAAACGGCTGCGCCAAAACGGTCGCGCCAAAACGGCGGCGCCAAAACGTCCTGCTTCGGTTATTCTCTTGTTAAAATACTAGCCTACTTACGTGATCCAGACATATCTTCAAGGCAATACGAATCTCTGTTCGTTGAAGCACTTAGGCACTCCTTATCCTGATGCGTTTTAACACGAAAAATAATGAATCATATAATTTTTACAAATTCAAAAGGCATTCAAAGGAATTCAATGCAAGAATTATAGAAAATAGTTGAGGTTAGCACAATAAACAAACTGATAAGGTTAAAATTAATAAACCAGTATCTATGATACGGCTTTAGCTCAGTGTTATAGCAGACCTACATTAGGGCATAGTGACCAGAAAGGATTATGTTTGGCATATCTTACTTTTGTGCTCCTGTGTATAGGATAGTGTCTGGTATAGAAATTATGTTTCTGCTCTGCTGCTTAACTTTGCCGCCATGGCTCTGAAGTTATTTCAATATACCACATTATGCGACTATTGAGCTATAGTCCAGGCAATTTACAGTTGGACCTGTATGAGAAAAATTGCTTCAGAAGCTTTCTAAACGGTTTCTGCTCAGAAACCGATGCTGAATAACATATCCAAAATCGGACAAAATCGGTCAAGGGGAACACTCCCAAAAATGAATTTCAAAATGGCGGATTGGGGTTTCCTAAGAAATACCAATGATAATACCGCAACGGATAAAAACGAATAAAAACGGATTCGCATTTAGACATGGGCAAGAGTGCTTTAGAAGCTTTTTAAACGGTTTCCTGCTCAGAAACAATTGCTTAATAACATAACCAAAATCGGACAAAATCAGTCAAGGGGAACAACCCCAAAAATTAGTTTAAAATGGTGGATTTGGGGTTTCCTCAGAAACGCCAACATTAATTTGCAGTTAGACATATGCGAAAGTGCTTCAGAAGCTTTTAAAACGGTTTCCTGTTCAGAGACCATTGCTGAATAACATATCCAAAATAGGACAAAATCGGTCTAGGGGAAGACTCCAAAAAATGAATTTCAAAATGGCGGATTGACGGTTTCCTAAGAAATACCAATAATAAAACCAATAATTTGCAGTTAGACCTGGGCGAAAGTACTTCAGAAGCTTTCGAAACGATTTCATGCTCAGAAATCATTGCACAATAACATATCCAAAATCGGACAAAATCGGTCAAGGGGAACACCCCCAAATATTAGTTTGAAAATGGTGGATTTGGGGTTTCCTCAGAAATACCAGTAATAATAGGGGCGTAATAATAATTTGCAGTTAGACATATGCAAAAGTGCTTCAGAAGCTTTTTAAACGGCTTCCTGCTAAGAGACCATTGCTAAATAACATGTACAAAATCGGACAAAATCGGTCTAGGGGAACACCCCCCAACATCAATTTCAAAATGACGGATTGGGTTTTATAAGAAATACCAAAATAAGAGGGGTTTACCAATAAGTTGAGGTTGGACATGGACAAACTCACCAACTAAACTCATCAAACTCACCAAACTCACAAACCAAACTCACTGGCTTCACCAAAATCACCAAGCAAACTCACCAAACTCACCAACCAAACTCACCAAACTCACCAACCAAACTCACCAAACTCACCAACCAAACTCACCAAAGTCACCAAACTCACCAAAGTCAACAAACTCACCAACCAAACTCACCAAACTCACCAAACTCACCAACCAAACTCACCAAATTCACCAACCAAACTCAACATTGCTGACTTCCGTGAACACTAGAAACCAGTGCTTTTTTCAGCCGGAACGCGCCGGAACAAACTTTTTCAGCTACTAAAAAATAATTTATTTATTTTAATAATAAAGACTATAATTTAGTTATTTCAATATAATTTCAGTGTCTTGAACTGTTTTCAGTGTTCATTGAGACCCATGACAACCCCCAATCCAGTTTTTCTTGGGATTTTAGCTCGCCCATAATTTGTCCGTTACGGAACCTATTATTCATTTCCGGAACCTTTTTTCTAGAAAAAAGCACTGGTAGAAACAACCAAATAAGGAGGCACTGTTTTAACGCCTTTTTCAATAAAGTATTTGCCATGGTTTTCACCTGCGAAAGTAGAGAAAACTACCATTGCTCGGCGGCAAAGTTATATGCAATAAATTTGATGCAATCTTTCTTCCACACTTATGTTTTAGGACTGGAGCAACCTTTCTGGTTGGGTCAAAGTTCATTTTAAACCAAAACATATTTCTTGATATGCCCTAACCCACATGTCAATTCAGAGTTCTTATTCTTCTTCAAATAACGTCGAGCAAGTCCCTCTCTCAAATTTGTTAAACCTATGTGCACTTCTGAACTTTAGAAGGAGGGCAATATAAAAACATTTGAGTTGTCCTATAATTTTATTATTATTACATATCTAATCATTATCATTATATAATAGTATTAAATAGTAATAGTAGCAGTAAAACTATTAATATTGGCATTATTAAGCTTATCATATTTTAAAACTGACTAATAATTAGTTATAATAATGGACCAGGCAAATAGTAATTATTTTAATAATAATAATAATTATTATTGTTTATTATTATTATTTTTGTTATTATAAAATAACAAGAATGAAATTCTAGGCATCAATATTAACACTAATATTAATGTTATTACTAAATTTACACAGAATTATTAGCATTTCAATTGTAAACAATCGTACTAAGAGAGGCTCGAACCCACACGGTCTATCATTAGTCACAGTGCCAATGCATCGAGATCTAACTAGTAGGTCGTGTTTTATAATTGAGCAAGGTTAGCATGACAGAAAACATTTACAGGTGAGTCAAGATGAGTCAAGGACATTCGACGAGATAGATGCGTCGCGAGGTGAAACGAACCACCATAGATCGTGTAGTCTCCTTCCTGCCACGACAAAGTAATGGGCAGTCGAAATATCGTGCCTCACTATCATAATCCTCAGTCTTTTGTTACACAAATCAACGACCAAATCGCAACAGGCAGACGCAGCTCCCTCACCCGTCACCCGTCCAGAGGTCATTTTCGAATCAATCACTTCCGGTATCCCATGAAGCACGAGATTTCCAGCTCTGGAAGATATTTCCAGCAGGTTGAGTTTCGCTTTAAGTTAAGCATTTTCCTTCCTTAGTCTAGTAACTGATTCTCCCAGTACCTTCGTTTGCGCTTCCACTGTTTTGCTAACAACGTTCTCCAAATTATCGTTTAAAGCCACTTCGAATTTATACCCTGGCCTATTTACAGGCTTTGAGTTTTACTTCGACATATTCCTATTTGATATATGATGCAATTGGCTTAGAGAAAGGTTTTATTCAGTCTAGTATGTCAGTTACTATGTTATTTCTATTGCGCTTTGCTAGATTTGAATAATAGAGTATATTTGCCTGGTCCAACCTGTTAGTCAAATATATATCCGTAATTAGGTCATAACAAGAGTCTTCTTCCGTGTTACCACTCATAAAAAATGAAAAACCCAAGTTAGGACATTTAAAAACCAAACAAAACCCAAGGTGGTTTTTCTGCAGACTTTTTAAAATTAATAAACGAATTATAAGATAAAATATAATAATATTGTAACGATGGTCTAACCCTCGCTACTGTGAATTATTTAGCGCCAGTTTGTATTGCCTTGTGTCCATTGATATTACGGTTTAATTATATAGCGCACAAGCTGTATTGCCGTTTCAATTAGCTCGCGTCTCTTTTTCGCGCCGATTTGCCTACGTCACACAATTGGTTGCTAAGGGTGAACCGCTCGACGACCGCGTGGTAGCTTCAAATGGAGACCGCCACACAGACCTAGCAATACAGAGAGACCGAGGTTCTAAGGAATGTCGATATGCCGCCTTAGTGGGAGCTAGAGGGACATCGGCACGGACAACCGCACGACGGCGTAGGACAGGCAGACGGTTGAGGCGGATCAAAGGATTATGCCGTCTTTGCGGGTGAGCCCAGACGCGCAGAAATTGGAGGGGGTTTGACTTCAAACGGGAGCGCAGTTCATGTGAGTGCAATTTCGTGAGCGGCTTCTTTCAAGGCGAGTTGGAGAAACTAAAAATAACTCGGTGACATTTGACAGCTTTGCGTGTGGGGTTGAGGCCCTTAGCAACGGCTTTACTATATAAGATTTCGCGTCGAATTTATCAAAAACACTCGTATTTCGGCTGTCTAGAAGAAGGACGTTGGGTTACTGGTGTGTTGGCACACAGAATTTCTTGATATTCGGCGTTTGTACGCCTGGGAGAAGCGTGTATGGCACGCTAGTTTTGCCGAATTGGTCGGCCTGCGTTGGAGATATCAATGGGAATATATGTATCAAATTGAGCGAATTTGATGTGCGCCTTTTCTGGAGTCGGATATATCGTGTTTTCAATTTATTTCTGAGCGGAAATTCTGGAATATATTTCGTTTTCTCTGTGGATATAAATATAAATTCGATAATTCGGCGATTTGTGGAAATACGTGATTTACACGTATTGGCAAGAAGGAGATAAGTTCTCACATATTGGAAATATCTGGAGTATAAATATTCTTATCGAACGACGGTAGGCCGAGAACTTGAATCGTTCTTCGGGCCTTGTAAAATCCGTTGGCAGTCGATAATTGTTTCAGCCGGGGAAATCTTAGTTTAAATCCCTTTTACTCCAAGTCAGTAGAAGGCTATAATATTAACTTGTTTCTGATAAGTAAGATAGCTATTTCAACTTGTATAAAATAATTGTATTGCTAGATTATAGGTAAGGTAGCCATATATACTTGGTAAAATTAGTTGTATCTTTAAGATAGTAATTGAAACTTGTATAGATTAGTTTGTTCTTCTAACCTGATTATAAGTAAGATAGTAAGTTAGACTTACATGTGTTAAGATTACAGCGATTAATTTCTTTGTCGATTAGTTATAAGCTTATACTTGGAAATCTTAGTTTAACCGTACGATTGTACGTATTATTTTCGATTAATAATAAACTTATAAAACTTGTACTGAATTAATTAACATGGAAATTACAGATACAGAAAGATCTGTATCGCGCCAGTCGGGTTCTAGCTCAATAGTAAAACAGGCCTTAGAACGACAGAGTGTTGCCATGGAAAGACAGAGTGTTGCAATAGAAAGACAAAATGTAATGCAAGAAAGACAAAGTAATATGCTAGAGATAATTAGTGTTGCCTCAGAAAGACAGAGTGCCATCTTGGAGAGTTTAGGTGTTGCTCAAGAGCAAGCCTCTGAACGTCAGAATGTAATGCAAGCGAGTCAAAGCGCGATGTTAGAAAGAATGAGTGTGATACAGGAGCAAGCCTCAGAAAGACAGTGCGCTATCTTAGAGTTACTGGTATCACGCTTAGAGCGCCTCGAGCCAATGTCTAATAATAAATTCGCTGTGGAGTCTCAAGCGAACCCTGGTTCCATCAATGTTGCTAGGGCTGTTGCCCATCCGGCAACCGCGCCTATACACTCGACCATCAGCCTGGTAAATAAGTATGATAATACACAGTTAAGACACGCCTCTGATCTCAGCCTACCCAATGACATGGATAGTTCCGACTGGCCTACATTTCGGGCTCCACAGCGATGCACCGGGTCGTCTTTGGAGTTTGCACGTGCGACAATTAGTACCGGAAGTGGTGTTAAAACTGACGAACCCCCAGGCGCGACAATTGGTCCCAGAAGTGGCGCGAAAATCGGTAAAGACGACGGCGCGACAATATAATGCAATTATATCAATTCTGTAATAAAAATGTTCTATCTTTCATTTCTATCTTTCATTTAAAAAATTTTATGGAATCGTTAATTGCTAAAACTTATTAGTTAATATTCAAAGCAAATTAAAAATGTTTATATACATGTTTAATTTTCATCAAAGTCCGAATCACGTGAAATATTACTTCTATCGAACATCTTATTTTTTTATTTTCTAAAACAAGTATAAAGATAAAAGATTGTGAAAATCATGGGGGCGCTGGATTTTGCAAATATTTTACCAAAATGAAATCTTTTGATTAGCCCGTTAGTGCCCAATGATCCCATTTGGGAACAACAGTTCATCTGCTCGAATCTATTTCAATATTGACAAACTTTTAATTTAAAATACACGGGAACACATGTTTACTTAATTAACTTCAAATTAGTCTAATTTATTTCAGTGAGAATTCTACTTCCGGTCTGTAATTTCGTCGAGCAACGTGGCGAATTTTGTGCACTGACATCAAAATTATGAATAATTTCACCGCAAGAGGTACTATGATTATTTTCTACAACTTTTGCCTGAAATAGTTCACTTAATGCTACATCTTACCAATATCTTTCTTAGAATACTGATCTGAGCTGTTAGTGCTATGCAGCAACTTGAAGTTTGCGAGTGTTCTCTTTTGGGAACATTGGGCACAAACGATGTCTGTTCCCAAAAGGGAACACGTGCTAATGCGGCGTTTGTTGCCATGTATTTATGCGTATGGTTATTGACAATGTGTCTTGTTATAGGCTGTGAAGAGGAGTTATTCACGAGCAGATGCACTGAATGACGTGTTGGAAGATCTAGGTGTAGAACCGGAAAACTGTGATGATAGTGATGTGGAGTACACTAGCCTACATTACCAGAAGCTGCCGAAATAGCTGCGTCTGATAATAGACGAGTCGGTATTTTCATTGTCCCTCCATCAGCAACTGGGGTGCAGTTTCTGAAGAAGAATAAACAGAGTCTTGGTCACTTCACTGCTGTCAATGGTCACCATTCACCAACCCGCTGTGTCGTGAAGTGTTCTTCGACAATTTCATCACGTCTCATGATCTACTTGACCACCTCAAAACTATGGGCATCAAAGCAACAGAAGCAATTCGAGAAAACAGGCTTAGACAGACTCCGCTTCAAGATACGAAAGTCATGAAAAAGACAGCGCATGTTACATATGACATCAAGTGTTATGGTATTGTGGGACTTGTGAAATGGAACGACAATCACTGTGTCAATGTTGCTACAAATTACGACATGGTTTATGCTATCGGTAAAGCGAAACTTTGAAGTACGACAAAGAAGGCAGTAGTTGAAGTTCCACAACCGATTGTTTTAAATAATTATAACTGCCAAGTGGGAGGTGTAGATATTATGGAGTCATTCGTGGCCAATTACCGACTGAAATTTTGGAATCAAGATGCTTGTCATGGCAGCTTTGCGAATCCATGTGGAAGTAGGAGGAACATTTGAACGGCTGTCATTTCGTCGCTACATTGTCTGCAGTTTGATGCACACTCTAAAGTCCAACACAGCTGTTACAGGTCCTCGTCCCATAGAGGACGTTCCTATGGATGGAACCAGTCACCATCAGATTCTTGTAGACCAGATGCAGATTCTGTATGAAAAACCGTAGACTAAAGTGCACGATGTGTAATGTACCACTGCATCTTATATTGTTCAGTAATTCATACGAAAAAACCTTTGCGTAGCACACTGTTTTCGGACTGTGGTCTTTTGAGTCTGTATAACTGTAAATGCTTTAGCTTGAAGTAGTACAACCTGTTCTTTTGGTTTACACATAAATTTTTACTGTACCACAATACAAATGATCTTGTAAATGTGCCACAATATCTGTTGATGAAATCAGAGTTATTCTTAAGCTATGTTCCCATTTGGGAACATGCTTCATCAAGCTATGTTCCCATTTGGGAACAGACTCCATCTTGGCCCAATGTTCCCATTTGGGAACAAAGCGCCATCTGGCGGCCATATATCCAGTTGATGATCCGAGTGTATTTCTGACTTCGTCTCACTCAGAACACCCAGAAAATACAATTTCACATGTGTGAGTTATGCGACCATCATTTGGGCACTAATGGGTTAATATGATTATTACAACAGTCCGAACACAATTTTCAATGCGAAAAAAACATTTAATTATTTAGGTGTACACACTTCTTGATCATTATTTATTTTTAATTTTTTTCTATGCAAATTTTGTTCTATGCACAAACGTCATTTTGCCCCTCCCAAACAATTCCCCAAAAAACAAATCGCCCCTACTAAAAAATTCCTACGGACTCCCATGATGAAACTCAAAATATTATATCTTAAGTTTAAAAAAACAGCAACAGCTGATTACTTCGTGAAAATTTCCGATAAAGTACAGTCTGAGTCTGCAGTTATTTAATCTTTAGAGTTGTATTTTTAAATATAGCAGTAGACTAGTATAGCACAGTTAGTCTTTAGAGTTATATGTTAAATATAGCATTAGACTACCATAGCAGATGCTTGCACGCATATTGCGCAATTTATTTATTAACCTCGATCATCCAGACCGTTGCAAAAATTGATTAAATTAATAAAAAATAGGGTTTCAATAAAGCAAGAAAAAAACCAAGCAAAAAACCCAAGGTCTCCAGGAAAAAAAACCATTTCCCAAGTTCGGATATAAAACCCAAGATCTTGTGAAAAACCCAAGGAGTGGTAACGCTGGTCTTTTTCAGGAAAGAAACCGTTGTTTCCGCAGTCATGTTTACGAACTTTCCAAACTTAATTTCGCAGTGCAGGCAGTGTTCCCACCTTCTAAACTAGGAAGTCGGGAGTCGGGCGCAATTTTGGAGCACCAAAATCGTAAAACACCGTACCATGTGGGACCAAGGGCCCAAGTCGCGCAACCAAGTAATTTTTGGTGTAAAGTAGGCCTAACAATTTATTTAGAGAAAGACAGTCAAGATTAAAATTTATGAGTTTGATGCATTAGAACCGCTATGCCATAAACACTAGCTGTGCTTGCGAATACACAGAGCCACAACATTGTTCAGGACAGGCTCACCCGCTTCATTATCAGCAGCTCCACAGAACAGGTCATAATTATACTGGGCCATTTACCATATACTCCATAACACTGCCGCTGAACCTACCATCTGCAGGCGACCTCGGCTTGTGTTATCAGTCAGATAAAAATAATTAATGTCCCGCAGATCACTTTCTGATCCGCAGGCTACTGCGTATGTTCAACATGTTGCTTTGACGCTAATTCTTCACCGACACTGTACGGCCAGCGTATTCGTCATAGAGGGAGCTGAATTGTCTAGAGGGAGCAGGTGGAGCAGAAATCTCGAAACAAACTCTGCCCTCCCGGGGATTTGAAGCCCTGGCCTCTCGGTTAACAGTCCAGGACGCTAACCACTAGACTATCACTAGACTATTATCCGTATTAACAGCAGGTTTATTATAGCTCCACACGGAAGACACCATTTTCCTCCAATGTTGGTTTGTACTTAACAGATTAGATTTAGATGATTTAGATTTCTTAGCAGATGTAAATATCTCTACAGACATGTGTACTTTGTGTAGGCCTATATAAATTCTGCCATTGTTTTTTACTGGGAGTGTCAGTCCAAAACATTAAAAAGTTAATTAAACTGGAAGCAGGATCAACGATTAAAAAGTTAATTAAACTGGAAGCGGGACGAACGATTAAAATGTTAATTAAACTGAAAGCGGGATGAATGATTAAAAAGTTAATTAAAGTAAGAGCGGGATGAACGATTAAAAAGTTAATTAAACTGGAAGCGGGACGAACGATTAAAATGTTAATTAAACTGGAAGCGGGATGAATGATTAAGATGTTAATTAAACTAGAAGCGGGATGAACGTTTAAAATGTAAATTAAACTAGAAGCGGGATGAACGATTTAAAAGTTAATTAAACTCGGAGCGGGATCAACGATTACAAAGTTAATTAAAGTGGAAGCGGGATGAACGATTAAAATGTAAAATAAACTAGGAGCGGAATGAATGATTAAAATGCTAATTAAACTAAGAGCGGGATGAATGATTAAAAAGTTAATTAAACTAGAAGCGGGATGAACGATTAGAAAGTTATTTAAACTGGAAGCGGGACGAACGATTAAAATGTTAATTAAACTGGAAGCGGGATGACGATTAAAATGTAAACTAAAATGGAAGCGGGACGAACAATTAAAATGTAAATTAAACTAGAAGCGGGATGAACGATAGAAGTGTAAATTAAACTGGAAGCGGGATCAATGATTAAAATGTAAATTAAACTGAAAGCGGGATGAACGATTAAAATGTGAATTAAACTAGAAGGTGGATGAGCGATGAAAATGTGTCATATTAACACTTAAGCATTTCATTTTAACGCTTAAACTAGAAGCTGGATGACCGATGAAAACCTACCTCAAATTAAAAGCTGGGTTCGCGACGAAAACGTACTTCAATCTAGAAGCTGGATTAGCAGTGAAAAGATCGTGAACCATTCGTCCGTGAACCTTTTGTCGTGAACCATTTGTCCGTGAACCTTTTGTCGTGAACCATTTGTCGTGAACCTTTTGTCGTGAACCATTTGTCGTGAATCTTTTGTCGGTGATCCTTTTGTCCGTGAACCTTTTGTCGTGACACTGGTCAACAGTTATAGACCAGGATGGGCGCACACTAATACAAGAAAGTTTTCAATAAATGTTACCGCCCCTCAACTATGGAATGCCTTACCATTATCACTTAAACAGATGGGATCCCTTCTGAGCTTTAAAAGATCACTGCGGCAATACCTAATCACATTGGGTACTTGATGATTGTTTCTGTCTGCTCGCACCTAACAATTTCCAACCTGTAAATTTTTCTTGACGTAGGTGACTAGTTTAGAACAACGATCGCCTGTTTAGCGCTACCTCTCGATTGGGTTTCTGACAATTGTTTTATTTTTTCTTCTATTATTTGCCACCGCCCGAGTGTTGGCAGTGTTAGTTAAGTTGGTTCTGTGTTTTCTTTTCCTCACGAAGAATAACCATTTAAGCATTCTAGTTGGTTTACGCGCCATAGCAATTGTACCTTGCAATTATGTGTCCCTGGTAGCGGGAAATTTTCCCTTTAGGGCCATCCTTTGTTACCAGCTTGCATTGTAATTATTCATCGTTTGTAATTTGAATTGTTATTTTGGTCGCAATAAAAACGATTTTGATTTGATTTTGATTTGAACTGGTCTCTGACATTTCACATGTCCTTTACATTCAAGATAAGTCGATTATCGTAGTTTACTGCACCTGTTTTTCTACGAATTATGACTAATCTTCTTTTTATGAAAGTGCTGCAATCCTTCCACAGAACAAAAACCAGAATCATATATTTGAAATTCCTAAGAAACCAAAGATCAACCATAGACGGTCAAGTGATCTTGAGCTACAAAGTCACCCGATGGTTGTACTATGTTGGGAATATTTTATTGATTCCGTTACTTCAAAAACCACGAAATAGACACGAAGAACACTATTTGAACACTTAGTTCCTGCGAAACCAAACGTTAAGGTCAAGTGAACTTCAACTTACAAGGACATGCAATGGTTGTACGAAGGTCACACAATGTTGATCCTCGCAGATACTGATATTAATATTTTACAATAATGGTCAAACGACTTTGTAATAGAAAGAAGGTCGTTCGATTGTCGTACAATGTTAGAACTAACTTCTTTGACTTTTTCGACCAGAAATATTTTACCATAGACATAAAAATCACCTCTCTAACAATTGTAGTCCCTGATATACTCTTCGGGCAAAATTACTTCCAGGTTGCGGAGTACGTCGTCCGAATACAGGATGCGGCACTAGGGTTAAGACACAGTGGAACTACAGCCTGCCAACTAAATGGTTTAAGATACTATTAGCTTGCTACTTAGATTAAATAACAGTTTTCAGTAAAGACTGCTTTAAGTATATTAATATAAGAATAAGAGGAAGAGCAGTCTCTTAGGCTATTCCTCAGGCAGCCATTGGTGTAAAGTGTTAGCGAATTTTTTAAAGACTTTAATCTGAACACAAAAGGAACAAAATAAACAACTATGCACATTAACTTTGAAAAATGTTTTTTTAAATCAACCTAATGTGATACACTGCCCTTTGCTACTACTTGCTTGTGACATTTGGCTAAAGTAATCCCACTTCTTTCTGTCTTGAAACAATCAACATTTGTTAGTTTACTATCCGTTGTATCGGGAAGAGGTTAATTCCTGATAAATATGTATAGTGAGATAACAACTGAAGCATCCAGTCACCCCATCACTATCTTAAACCAATTATTGCTTGCTAAGCACTTCCATAAATTCCAGAAAAGGGGCATACATTTGAATTACCATGATTTCAAAAATTTCTGTAAAACATTCATCATTCGTTCACTGTGCAAAATAAAAAAAATGCTGAAGTGCTAGTTTGAATGGTTGATCCGATCTCCAATTTCTTTAGTTTTAATTACAATCGTGGCCCTATGTAAAGGTACTTTATGCTGGTAGCTTAGAGTTATTGTAATTGTTATTGTAAAGTGTGGGCGTTTGTCTCGCGCAATTAAAGACTATTTACTAACTTACTTGCATCTTGGATCAAGCGGAAGATTTCCTAACGCTTAATGAAACTTGACTCAAACCGTCTGACACACCTTCCTTCATATCGAATATATCACCTAGCTCTTAGTCTCGTCTAAATGATTTCGGGCATGGCATCTAGCTAATTCATCTAAATGAACCTCGGCCAGATGAACTTGGTGGCGATTGCATTCCGTCGTTTGAAACTGGATCGCTTCCCTTCTCGGGCGACTTCAACATACACACGAACACTACGATATTAATTTTCATTAATATAATTATTACATTAAATTGCATTACTGTTTTATTAATATATATTAATAATTCAATCGATTTAGAATCACCAGCTGTCGTTTAGTTGCGTGTCAGCACTGGTTTTAGGCCTACTACTAATTTGAATAGGTATGGTGATATTTGCGATACTATTTCATTCATCATCACGCTCTAAAGTATAGAGAGAGGCGTCGGATGTCGACATATTTTAAATTATATGAACATGACATTTTGATAAAGAAGTAACATCAGTGTAGTTTCAGCTTACCTCTGAACATCTGACAACTGCTTAGCAATGATGATGCAGTGATAACGTAGGCTCTAAGTTCGATCTCGCGCAAGGTAGCCTGCTAGTGCTGTACTAAATATTTTGTCAGTTTGAGTGTTTCAAAAACGGTTAATGGTATATAATCTGTGAACTGTAGGCCTACCTCTTGTGTGGGAATGTGTATGAATAAACGAAGATATAATAATACTATTTACATAGTTGATAAGACACTTAGTCAATAGATACAGTTCGAGTAGCCAACAGTGGATCCGGATATAATTTGTATCGTGATAGATATTTGCCATCGACATGAATTTGATACAGGGCACTTTAAAAGAACATCGAACTTGACAAATGAAAAAAATGGAGATAAATAATTCGCAACCATCGTCGCCATATGGTTGTCTTCAGGAACAGATGATGATGATGATGATGAAGATGATGATGATGATGATGATGATGATGATGATGATGATGATGATGATGATGATGATGATGATGATGATGATGATGACGATGATGATGATGATAATTATAATAATAATAATAATAATAATAATAATAATAATAATAATAATAATAATAATAATAATAATAATAATAATAATAATAATAATAATAATAATAATAATAATAATATGAAGAAAACGTTGCAAAATCGAGATAATAATAATAATAATAATAATAATAATAATAATAATAATAATAATAATAATAATAATAATAATAATAATAATAATAATAATAATAATAATAATAATAATAATAATAGTGATTATATTAAATTCCAAAAAATTCTCAGCGCAGCTTAAAAGGATTTACACGAACATAGGCTATTTCCTTAGCCAACACTATAATTTATGTCCTCTTTTTTCATCTCCATCGCACAATAATTGCTCAACGTGGTTAACCTAATTTCTTAATGGATGTCATTCAACCTGCTCTACTTTAACCTTTCTAACACAGAAATCATCAACCTAGAAATTCCTGATCAAATAAAGAAAATCCCTGACCCTTCCATACACCTATCGACTAACTCTTCATCACTTACCCTTACCTCTGGCTCCCCTTTCCGTAATCTTGGTATTACTTTTGATCCACATCTCTCCTTCTCTAGCAACCTCTCAGAAGTCTTGCTCCTGCTTCATGCACATTATGACCTCCGCCACATTCAGCCCATGATCGATTTCATAGCTGCCTCCATTGTCCACTCAAAGCTCGACTACTACAATTTCCTCTTCCTCAACCTTGAATCCACCCAACTAAATCATCTGCAACTTATCCAGAACTTATTGTCCGAGTTGTCTTCAGAACGCTCAAACATCATCATATCACTCCCACCCTCAAATCACCCCATTGGCTTAAAATACGACAGCGAATCAACTTCACTGACCTACAACTCCCAGCCCAAATATCTTCGAACACTCCACCATCCAGCTAACTCCCTCCACCCGATACCCCTCCTACCTCAGTCTTTCTCGACCTTCGGTCACTACTCACCTAAATTTCTCCAACCGAACCCTATTCTACACTGCATCACGTCTCTGGAATGATCTTCCCTCTTAATTACGCAAATTTTTGGTTTCCCGTCATCATTGCCAATCACTCACCATCATCTGCTTCAGACTTCTCTAATTATAACTCCTCTGGATTTCCATTCAAAACCGGTTTCACCTGTTCAACAATTCATCCAATCCTCAAAGGAGGCCCGAGTCCGGTTGCCAGAAGGTCAGAGGAGGCAGAGTAGGCCTATAGCTGCTCCTTCAGGTGTCATTTAGGTCGAGAATTGGAAGGAGAAGGATCAGATGAGTCGGAGTGACTCAACCTCTGGCCTCGTGGCCACTGGACTCGGGTCTTCTTTTGACTACCCATTGAACAACCCCTCTGACTCGACTGTTACGGAGTTGGAGCAGAGCCGCTCATGAATAAGCTGGTGCCCTGTGCTTAGCTTTCGAGTGGTGACGCTTCAGAAATTTGGGGTTTACTTTTACCAACAGGATTATGAGTGTTTACTTATCTGAGACAATAATAATATTATTTATAATAATTTGCTCTAATTGCCATTGTGTTTGTAGGCCTACTCCGTTGTGTTTGCACATGCTGACCAGAACATGGTGTACTTTCCCGTGCTTTTGATACTGCATGCACACGGCATAGAGACGAACTCCAAATTCATGTCGCTGGCAACGTTTGTGCAAACAGTTTCGCCGCTCATGACTAGCCTATGATGCTCATGGTGTTGACGATGGAAGTGATGATGTGACGATTATGACGGCAGTGCATCAACTACATCAGAATAAGTTATGGTCTGAGAACTTCTGCCAATGTGCCCCAGAGCGTAAACATGACTAACTACTTTCAAACAGCGTATGATAACATATCTGGAACAACCCTCGCTAGAGTGATTGCCGCAGCCACTACTTTTATGCATTAAACAATAGAATACAATTATCGCGATTCAAAGGGTCTCACTCCCCAAGAGCAAGTGGAGATGAAAGCTTCCATGGAAACTCATTCCATATCTAATACTCTCAGTAGCTGCTTAGTGAAAAATTCATTGGCTGCTGTTATCAAGACCAAACTTGCCGTATATGAGAGCATTCGAATACGGGGCCACTGTCTACACTTTACTTGTACCTTCTATAAGAGAGGTTAAGATAGTTCTCACGCACTTGCGAACTGAGGGGGAGAGAGACTAGGAAGTTGTAGCCTGAGGTCCTGAAGAAGACGGTTCCAACAAAAGCAAAACTCCTGGACTGGGTTGTAGCGTTGCGCATCGGGAAACCATCAGGAGACCGAAGGAAACCAGGTCAAATAAAATCAGTGAGCAAAAACTCATCAAATAAGTTGGAGCAGACCCGCAAGACAGTAGACAAGATTTCCTATCCTAATCCACCTGCCTTCCAAGCTATATCGTTCTCAACGAAATCCTCCGTAACAGCTGCTCTGCCTCTCTCTGGTCTCACTGGCAACCGGACTCGGACCACCAACGGACATCGATTTCTGGGCAACCCCTCCGATACGTCGCAGCTCTCGTGAATAAGCTGGTGCTTTGCGCTCAGCTCAGCTTTACAGTGGCGCTTTAAAAAATTGGAGATTACGATTACGATTACAGTAGCGCATGAAGGTAACAATCTCTAAGTGGATGCGTTGATGGACAGGCAGCCAGTGTTAGACTGTCAGCTCAGAAGTCAGGTTTTAAATGCCTGTTATGAGAGGAAGATATTTCAAGGTTCATATTTCGATCTGTGTCCTATACCAACTCAGCTATAAACTGAGTACACTGCCGCACAAACTCGGTTGCAGGATTAAACGGCTATGAAGTAGAGGACCACCTACTCAAAAGAGATTCTTGCTGTTCCTATTGTTGATGTTGCTGTTCTTAATTTTAAATTCTGCGTCAATAGAAAACCTGCAATATTTTTCTATCCTTATGCATTATATTAGACAGCAATGACATTCATTATTTCATATTTTTATTTGCATTTATTTTCCGTTAACATAGGCCTACACGTTTAATTAAAATGCCTAGTCGTTCGCCCTAAAAAAGCAAAACTACATATAGGCCTATTTATTGTTACATCTGTTAAATAATATTCAAATATATACATTCATTGAAATGTGTAGACTAAACGGACAAATAAGACAGAATCGAAAGGATATTTGTCAAAAACGAAGATGCAAAAGTTGATGAAAATTTAGTTCTTTTTCAGTTAAATATTTGACTTCTTCAGTTCCTCCGACGATCAGTTGTTTCTGTTCTTCGTCGTAGCACAATTTCTCTGGCCATTTGATTTTGAATTCTTCTTCCGCACCTTCTTTTGTTGAACGAAGAATTCGATTTAGTTGAAGATCGGAATCAAAGATAGGCACTCTAAGATTCTTTTCGTCAGCAACGAGCACAAGATATTCTCTCGAGTCAGAGGTAAAGAATGTTTATCAGATTTTGTCTGTCATTTGAAGGAGTAAAACGACGGGGTGACCTTGAGACCATCTGTAGTCACTTTCAATATGCCCAATACTGTGTCATCCTCCTTATTGACTCCACCGTCTTTCCCCACTACGCGTGAGGGAATATGAGGTAACTAATGGATGTTTCCACTTCATGAATTGGGCTCTTGATATCGTAATCGTCAACTCCAAATTTCTAAGGTGCTATTCTAAAACTAAGCTCAGGGTGCCAGCTTATTCACGAGCGCTGCGTCGTATCAGAGATCGATGTCCAGTGGGGTCCGAGTTCGGTTGCCAGAGAGACTAGAGTGAGGAGGCAGAGCAGCTGCTACGCCGGGGTTCGTTGTGGACGAGAAAGCTTCGAGGATAAAGGATCGGATGGATCTTTGGGGTTATAAGTAGAGGAGCCTGAGGCAGATGACGGTGAGTGAGCGGTATTTCGTGGAGGAACTTGGAATTCAGGGAAAAGTTTTTCCAGTGTTGAGGTACTGTGTGAGATATGGATCGGTTGGAGAACTTGAGACGAGTTGTCAATGGGGACGGGAGAGAGTGAGATATGAGGATGATCAGGTTGACCGGGGTGGCTGGATGGTGTATAGCTCGCGAAGGTAATTTGACTGAGAGTATTGTAGTGAGTTGTGGGTTAGCGACAGGACTCTGATGTGTATGAGCTCAGGGATTTTCAGCTAGTGGAGTGACTTAAGAACAGAAACAATTTGGAGTTTGAAGGATGAAGAGACGTAATCCTATGGCGAATCTTTAAGAAACACCACAAGAGAGTGGGATGGGTTGCGAGTAGCGGCTGGAGATTTTAGCAGAAACTGGGAGACAAGTAAGCCTGAACCGGAGTAGAGCAGTGCCAGAGACGCAAAACCGAAAAAGTTGGTAGAGATACGTGGTGTCGAAAGCGGCAGAGATCGCCAGGAGACAGAGACCGGAAACTTGTTGATGACTTACTGCAGAGACCAGTGTATTATATAGAGAGACAAGCAGAGTTCATGGGATCGTGTTAAGTAAAACCAGATTGATGGGAATTCAGGAGTGAGTTACAAGGAAGGCGGTCATTCAGCCGGGCAAGGACAATGCGTTTGGTTAGTTTGGATAAGAAAGAAAAATTGGACGGAGTAGGGATGCTAGTTTGAGAGGTTTTGCTTGTCGATATTAGTTTCTTTGAGGAGTGGAGTGACAAGAGACTGCGTAAAGGCATTGGGGGACGCGACTCCTGGTTATTGAATGAATCGAAGACGTTCTGCGTCTGATCCGTAGGTTTCCAATTACGGTGAGTCTTTCTGACTGGCCATCGACAACACCATCATTGTGTTGGCCATCAACTGCTCTTCTAATTGTAATCCGCACGCATCTGTCCTCCGAATAATCGGAAACTTAGAGGCAATTTACATTCTTAATGTTCCGGATATATGATCTAGTTTATTTTGACTTTGTCCTCAAGGCGCACTGAATTCCGATCCTCGATAACAGACAAGAATCACTACTGTGAAAGAACAAGAAGAAGAGGAGAAGAAAATGGTATCACTGTCAGAAGTAGTCCCCGGAGTCAGTCGCTAAGGAGTCATCGACTGACTTGATGAGTTAGCGACTGACTTAGCGACTCAGTCGACTAAGTCGCATGCTTATCGACTGACTAAGTCGTTTAGACTTATCGACTGACTTAGCGACTTGCTATCGACTTCTCAGGTAATCAGGTATATCTATTGGACGTATACCTGTTTGCCTAACAATATAATGCATTTTACCGCATACTGTACTGATCGTGCCATCATTTCCGTGAGCAATATATGGAACCATATAGGCTCTGTATACGGGTCCAATCTGGGAATATGGGCTTCGCTCCACGTGGGCATGCTGGTAGGGGACAGAAAAATGACTGTGAAAATTAATGTTAATGTGAATTCGCGAAATTGAGCGCTTGATAAATCGAAGAAAGCGAGGATTTAAAGCAGTACCGGGCACCCTATCTTACGGCCAACCAGCCGAAACTGCTGTTACGTGCCTCTTTCAGGCAGTAGCAGAGAACGAGATACATGAACTCCGGCACCTATTTCCCCTCTTCGTAATCATCAACACCATCTTCGTAATAGAATGCATGAATTCACTTTACCAAAAAAAGACAACAACAACTATATCCCCCGAATTCTCTATAAGAACTCTTACTAATAGAGCAAACTCTTTCTCTTATTCTTATAATGTACCAAGTTGCGGCATGTCAGATTGTTTTCCTCAATAAACGAATATTTTATTCAATTTTATTGTATTGTATTGTTATTGTGGCTCATGTCCTACTGCTGATGTCTTCGTCAATTAAGTTGAAACTTGGAAACCGCTTTGAAATAACAAGCAAAATAGTAAGTGAACGAAGTCGCTAGCAGTCGATAGCTTAGCGACTGGTTTCGACTTGAGGGCTTAACGGCGGCGGCGGCGGCGGATGGCTGCGGCGCCGGGGACTAGACAGAAGACGTGAGTTAAATTACGCAGTTTAGTGACTAGCCAAACAAGTTCAGTTTTTCTCGTGTCGAGTCTCTAACTGCAGTTGACGGAAATCTGACTCATGATCTAAATAGAAAAAATCTCTTATTAATGCAATTATTTTAATAACCCGATTATTAATTAATAATATGTAATATTAAAACAATTTTTATAATATTCGAATTAAGTGTAACTGGAAACTGCTTGATTATCATAATGCCTGCTTATCTCCAGGAATCGACTCCAGTTCCACTTGTAAACCGGTCCAAGACTCCATCTTAATCTATAATTCACGAGTCTCCTATTCACTTATAGTTCATCAAACACAGGCCAATCTCATGTCCAACGTAGGAAACGAAGACTAGAGAAGTTAAGCTACTCTCCGCTTCTCCAACTTACTCCACTTCTCCAGTCCGTCTAACAGGGACCAACTTCCCAGACTTCTCTTTGAACGGTCAGGGCGCAGAGATTGATAAAAGTGTCGCTCTAACAAGTTCCGCTACTTTTCGCAGGCAGGATAGGCTACCCTTTATTCCATAGCCAACGAGATACTGCTAAAAAAAAGGTAAAGGTGTCTGATGAGAGGCTTGAGAGACATATATTTTATTCCAGCCAATGAGATAAGGCGCCACAGGTAGAGGTTTTAATACACAGCATTGTGTGCAGGTATTTCTAGAGAAGTAAACCATTTATTTAATTCAAGCCAACAATATTAAGGTTCGCCAGATAAAGGTACTATCACATAGTGAAACTGTCGCGTTTTCTGTTAAGATCTGCTGTTTTCTTAAAGAAAAATTGTAATAGGAAAAAAATTGTAATAGCAGTCTCATTAGACTGAACGCAGTAAATGCATGTACTTACATTCACGACCAAAAAGTAGAGATTGATCCGGACTCGTCTCCAGATTCAGATCCTTTAGTAATAAAAAAATTCCAATCAGTCACAGGCATCAGTGTCAATGGATAAACCCCAAAGAGCAAAAGAGTTTCGCTGCCATGGTTGCCTTAATCACATCTTTGATTGCAGAGGATAACATCATTCTACTTTATCAAGTCAAATCTAGTGTACAACTGTAGAACAGAAGGGTACAAAGAAACGGTGCTTGTGCAGAACCCAATCGTAACTTAATTAACTACATCAACAAGATAAAAAAAAATTGACCTAATTTAAATTAACATAGTTTAGGCAGATCAAGGAGTTCAGTATGCAAAGAATTCCAGACGGTCCACAGACTACAAAACAAAACTGTCTAAAGAAGGGTCCATGTAGTACATTCATGAAGCTTGTTTAACAGTTGCGTGAACTGGTCACGAACCTATGAGGTTTTACCAAAAATGGTTAAAACCTACAGGTGTCAGATTATTTTGGAGCCTATTGTGGCGGACTTCGCCTCTCCACTTGCTTGTGTGTGTGTACTCTCCCTCTTCGCCGGGGTATTTCTCTATCTCGTAAACTCCCAAGGCCAGCCGAGTGGTTAAGAAGGCCCTGGACGTGTACGCGTAGATAAGGCCTCCGATGTCGTCGAAGGACTTACGAGTTTTCTTACAACCGATCGACTCAACAAAGGACAAGACCGAAGAACGATTGAACTTTTCTTATAGAATCCAAATGATCACGAAATTCACAATAATTCGGTATTTCCAGAGAACCACAAAACCATAACACTTCTCGTGTCGAAACAAACAATCTTTTCCGTACAGAATTATATTGCTCAGTAACTACATCGATGCCTCACAAAGAAAACGTCTAACCCTGCGCTATCGTGGACCCCTTCTTCCCTCCAGATGCCCCAACATCCGACAAGGGCTTCGCCACTATAGTCCCAGACGGTCGTCTTCTTCGATTCAAAGCACGAGGCCCCTTTTATATTGTTTCCGAGGCCCCACTGAGGCACAAGGCCTCACTGGGGCATCAGTCCCCGGGCACTGGGCCTTCCCGCGCATCAGTCCCCGGGCACTGGGCCTTCCTGGGGCATCAATCTGGGCCTCACAGCACCCATTGACCTTCCCTGAGGTCCACAGCACCTAACCAACCTCACCACAACTTCTATAGCGCCCAATAATGAAAGTCGCTCCATCCTGGTCCGTTACACTCTCCGGGGGCCAGGGTGAGAGGGTGTCCCCACCCTCTGAGACAAATTACTGCAGAGGTTCCAATTAGATAATCACAAAAAAAGAAAACATCCTCATCACTAAATGCAATACTAAATAAACAGTTTCAAACCATCACGTGAAACTAAAAGTCATTAGCGATTACTATCAGTCAATACGATCGCATTTTGCAACCCAAAGAAAAGCACCAGGCTGAAGGCATAACATAAAGTCCCGAGGCACTAAGACCTCAAGCACTAAGGTCTCGGGCACTAAGGCCCCTCTGAGGCACTAGGCCCCATGGATGCGTACGGCCCCAATCAATGAGCAATAACATTTTGTTTCGATAATTAAACAACATCCATAACTAATTTCTAACTTTGGCCACACAATAAAACTTACTCCGTCAAGTCAAAAACCGTTAATTATTCCAGTCCTACCAACAATATTTTCTTTCAATAAACAACAACATCTAATACCAAATTTCTAACTTTGGCCACACAATAAAACTTACTCCGTTAATTCAAAAACCGCTAATTAATACGACTCTCTTACGTCATAACCCAAACGGTACTTAAGCCATTGCATTTATATAGCGCATAAGTATTTACTTCTCGTGCACACAGAAACTTAAACCATAATAAAGAGAAATCTATCAAACTACGGCTCAAGTTAACTCTTAAAAAGATGAACCCCAATTGTATGGGCACCAAATGCCCTTAAGACAACAGTTCAAAAACGAATAATCTTCAAAGGCATCAGGACATGACATGTCTAACCCACAGAGATCAACCTCATCCACACCATAGAAGAATAAGGACGACAATTCTAACTCGGCCAAATCCGACGACAGGGGTGGTTCCACGATCTCGTTACTACACTCCAGAAATAATTCTAATTCACTCGTATCAATTCCGTCTTCCATTAAAGCCACCAAATCAATTTCGTCGAGGTCATTTTCGATGACATGGTCTTCGAGAAGGTGCAATGCTTCTACCACCTCGGTGCAATCAACCTCATCGGTCATTGTGAATCACTACATGAACAGAAAATTACAAAATTATGCTTCACTTCAGCAAAAACTAAATTACACATTCTATAAGCAACAATATTTCAATACAAAGCTTCGTTAAGAATGGCATTCTGTGTTCTGGCTTCCCACAGCTAATTCGCTCGACGGCAACAGAATCCCAGCAGTTGCCAAACAGCCGCTCTACAGAACATTACTTCGGATGTCCGGGCATAATCACAAGGCCCGAGCCATCCAACATCATTCTTTACTGACAATAACGTGCCGGCCTGCGGATCTCTCGCCGAGGTCGGCCTCTATCCATCTCTTCGCTCATTGGTTGATCAAGCGGCACCTCTTCTTCCCTTGATATCCCTTCGTCGAAACATAATTTTAATTTGTCGACGTGCACTGTAAACGGTCTGAAATTGGCTGTCTTTCGTATTGCATAGTTTACAGCTCCTCGCTGCTCCACCACAGTAAATGGCCCCGTGTACATACGGGTCCATTTCGGAGTGCGGCCTCGATGACGACGCGGTGTGAAGTAGAAGACGCGGTCTCCAGACTTGAACCGCGTCGGACGAACTCGAAGGTCGTATGTATGGCGACGTCGTTCCGCCGTGACTTTCAACTGTTCGCGGACAAGTCGATATGCATTCTCCATTCGTTCAGCGAAGTCCCGAACATAGCTCACGTAGGTACCATCCGTGCGATCGGCATCCAGAGGTCGACCGTAGACAAGATCCACTGGTGCTCTTGCCTCGCGACCGAACATGAGGAAGTTCGGACTGAAGCCCGTCGTTTCATGCAGCGACGCCCGGTAGGCGGCCAGGACATGGGGTAAGACGTCGTCCCAATCCCTTTGATGGCTGCATATAACCTTCCCCAACATGGCGTTTAAAGTTTTGTGAAACCTTTCGATCATCCCATTTCCGCTTGGGTGGTATCTAGAGGTTCTAACCTTATCTATGCCCAAGGTTTTACAGAGCTCCCGGAAAAGATTCCCATCAAAATTCGTTCCCTGATCGGTAAGTATTTGCAACGGGGCCCCGCACCTCACAATTACATTTCCGACTAACGCTCTAGCCACCGATATCGCTTCCTGATTCGCCATGGGAATGGCCTCGACAAATTTAGTAAAGTTGTCCATCACCGTCAAAATATAAACGTGACCCCGTCGGCTCCTTGGGTGAGGACCGGTAATGTCTAGGCTTAGTCGCTCAAAGGGTTCCCCACAAGGCAGTGGCTGCAGCGGGCCCTGCCGAGGAGGTTGTCCGCGATGAAACTGGGTGCATTGTGAACAACGCTGACAGAAGCGTTTAGTCTCTTTGGACCATCCTACCCAGTATGCTCTACGTCGCACTTGCCATCTTGTGCGTCGTGTCCCCAAATGACCTCCCGTAATTCCCGTGTGAGCCAGCCTAAGGAACTCTTCCTGTCGGGCCTTAGGCACTACTAACTGTTCTACATTGTCGGGCGTTCGGCGATAGAGCACGCGTCCTAGCAAATACAATTGCTCTCGTTGATGCCAATACGTCTTGATAGCGGCATTCTCATACAGGATTTGTACAAGATCGGGGACCTGCCCACCTTCCTTTAGCCACGATCTCACTATACCAAGGTCCGGGTCTTCCTCTTGTGCCTTTTCTAATGACTCCGGTGGCCCAGGCTCGTTATCTGTTACACCAGGCTCCGCCACTTCGGTCACCGCGGCTACCTCACTCCAAGTCTCATAGCCGCATTGACGGCATGGCTTCCTGGAAAGCGCATCCGCATTCCCATGTTGTCGACCCGGTCGGTGTATTATCTGAAATTCGAACTCAGCCAACCTTTCCAACCAACGCCCCTGTTGACCAATAGGCTCCGGAGTAAGCTGAAGCCACTGCAAGGCAGCGTGGTCCGTCCTTAACACGAATGGACGACCCAACAGATATTGTCTATACAACTTCGTAAAGTGTACTATTGCGAGCAACTCCCTCCGAGTAACACAGTAATTCCTTTCTGCATTGGACAGAAGACGACTGCCATAAGCTATAACCTTTTCCTCGCCTTCAATGCGTTGAGACAAAACTGCTCCTATGCCTAAGTCACATGCATCACAGTCTAGCACGTAAACTCCTTCATCCCCAGGCAAAGCCAGAATTGGTGCGGTTGTCAAGGCGGTTTTCAACCGTTCAAATGCTTCTTGGCAGGTCAAATCCCATTCGAAGGCCCTACCCTTCTTCGTCAAAGCAAACAGCGGAGCCGCTATCATTGAAAAATCACGAATGAAGCGCCTATAGTAGGAGCACAACCCTACGAATGCTCGCACATCCCTCAACCATTGAGGGGTAGGCCACTCGACAACATCTTGTATTTTGGACGGGTCCATCGACACCCCTTCTGGTGTAATGATGTGTCCTAGGAAACTAACCGTTCTGCGCATCAGACGGCATTTGCTCGGCTTGAGCTTTAGATTAGCCTCTCTCAGTCGCTGAAACACCTGCTTTAATCGGTCTAGATGCTGTTCTATAGTGCTTCCGAAAATTATCACATCATCCAGATAAACTAGGCAAATCTCAAAGTTTAAACCGGAAAGGACGATATCCATCAGCCTCTGAAACGTACTTGGGGCATTACAGAGCCCGAACGGCATCACATTCCATCGAAAGATACCCCGTCGTGTAACGAAGGCTGTATTATCTGCATCTTTCCGGTCCAAGGCCACCTGGTGATAGCCGCTACGTAAATCCAGGGTGCTGAACCACCCACCACCAGCAAGTGCGTCTAAACATTCATCAATCCGTGGAAGCGGATACGAGTCCTTCTTAGTCCTATCGTTCAACTGTCTGTAGTCAATACAGAATCTCAAAGTGCCATCTTTCTTACGTGCCAACACTACATTGGCCGCCCATTCACTAGCAGCAGGTTCAATAGTCCCAGCAGCCAACATACTATCTAGATGCTCATCTACTGCAGTCCTACACGGCAATGGCTGTCGCCTTAAAGGCTGTCTTACCGGTCGTGCATCACCTGTTTCTATCTTATGTGTAGTCACAGTCGTCCTACCAAGATCTCTTTCCGTTGCAGAAAATATGTCCTTATATTCTGCCAACAAGTTTCGCAGCTGTATACGATCATCCGGCCTCACCTCTTCCGGAAGATCTTCTAGCAAAGAAGTCAAGAGAAAAATCACCCTTAACCTGCCCTCTGCCTTCCTTACTAACACTGTTATGTTCAACCTCTACTGGGTGCAAGCCTCCTAGCACTTGGTCCCTACTTAGCTTAACCGGGTCTTCACTAAGGTTTACCACCCTTACCTGGGTCGTATGCGCACGATCTCCCAGCACTACTCGGGCTAGGTGAACACCAGGCTGGACCTCTGCGGCCTCAGTCATCCATGCAGGCGCTTTAGTAGCTAGGTCCCCATACTGCGTCCTAACGGACACGTCCTGTTGGCACTTAGGCGAAACCACAACCTCCTCAGCGACGATCACGCGCCGGCACCACTTGGACCCATTGCCCCTTACAAGAGCAACACGTCGACGGCCAATAAACAAGGCCCCCGTACCAAAACCCAAGCGACATCGGTGCTCCCTTAGCCAATCCATGCCTAACATAAGCTCAGCAATCTGATCGGATACCAGAAAACCCGTGTGAATTTCAAAACCCGTCCGAATTTTAATCGGGATGTTTACTTCTCCAAGGACCCGTATATTAGACCCATTAGCAGCCATCAAAAAGCGATTACAAGGACGTAAGTCTAACCCTTCAACAGTAGAAAGCGGTACCAGGCTTACTTCTGATCCAGTGTCGATTAGGCAGGTCTGCGGTCGTCCGTTGACTATACCTCGTATGTAGATGGCGTTGTTGGTTGCGCGGTTCGGAAGCCTTGACCGCGCCGTGTGGTTAGTGACAACCTCCTCCGTTGCATCGGTCGGTTCCGTTCCGACCGTTGCCGTTGCTGGCTGACGATTGAAGGACCGGCGGCCTTGCCGGCAGTTGCGAGCGTAGTGACAGGGTCGGCCACAGTTGAAGCAAGCCGCCGTCCGCCGTGAAACTCCTTGGTTGCCTTCCGAGGGCCGAGCATCTCGCCCGGTTGCATCTGTCGTCGCAGCTGGGCCTCGCAGTTCACGGAGTTGTCGGTCGATGTTACTCTCCAGCTCTCGTTGCCATCTTCGTTGCTCTTCGCGCTGCTCAGCAAGAAAGCGTCTATCCGTGACTGAATCTGAGCATCGAGGTCGGTCTCTTGCGTTGCTCTCACTCTGTTCGGCTGCCTTCTCCGATCGTCCGTATCCATCGTCCGCTAGTAGGCCTCGAGACGAAGCGCCGTCCGGTAGGCCTCGTCCAAACCTTTTGGTTCTCGCTCGCGAACCTTGAGTGAAAGTTCGCGGTCCCGCATGGCTTCCAAGAAAGAGTCCCTGGCGGTGATCTGCGTAGTCTCATTGGATGGAACCGGGTACGCGAGGACCACAAGTCGCCGAATGTCATGAAGAAGGTCGCCAAGGTTCTCACCAGCTCGCTGACGTCGATAGTAGAGCTGCGCACGGAACATCTCGGCCTGGCCTTCCATGCCATACCGTTGTCTCAGACGTCAGACTAGTTCCTCATACGTTACATCCTGTCGAGCGCCGAAGTCCCATAACAACTGAGTCGCAGTTTTCTCCAGTGCACATCGAAGGAAGTCGATCTTATCCGAGGCCGTCCATCGGTTATGTGTCGCACATACCTTGCATTGCGCCAGGAAAGACTCCAATGATCCCGTTCCGTCGAACTTCCCTGGTTTCATCTGCATCGGTCTCGTCTTCAGAAGGCCCCCGATGCCTTCCAGCAATTTCTGTGGCGACATTGGTTCTTCTGGTCTCTCTCGTCCGCTCAGTTCATCGGGCCTCAGGTCACCATCGTCAATGACCTCCAAAGGACTCCGTTCTGGCGAGGCCTCCGTAATTCGCCGTCTTCTCACGGGAGTTGAAGTGCCCGGGTACGGATCCTCGATGCCCCGCGGTCTTCGTGTTATGATCACCTCCTCGTCTTCCATCGCTGTCGATCGAAACTCGTCGTCTCAATACCCCACTTCTGGTACCAGTGTGGCGGACTTCGCCTCTCCACTTGCTTGTGTGTGTGCTCTCCCTCTTCGCCGGGGTATTTCTCTATCTCGTAAACTCCCAAGGCCAGCCGAGTGGTTAAGAAGGCCCTGGACGTGTACGCGTAGATAAGGCCTCCGATGTCGTCGAAGGACTTACGAGTTTTCTTACAACCGATCGACTCAACAAAGGACAAGACCGAAGAACGATTGAACTTTTCTTATAGAATCCAAATGATCACGAAATTCACAATAATTCGGTATTTCCAGAGAACCACAAAACCATAACACTTCTCGTGTCGAAACAAACAATCTTTTCCGTACAGAATTATATTGCTCAGTAACTACATCGATGCCTCACAAAGAAAACGTCTAACCCTGCGCTATCGTGGACCCCTTCTTCCCTCCAGATGCCCCAACATCCGACAAGGGCTTCGCCACTATAGTCCCAGACGGTCGTCTTCTTCGATTCAAAGCACGAGGCCCCTTTTATATTGTTTCCGAGGCCCCACTGAGGCACAAGGCCTCACTGGGGCATCAGTCCCCGGGCACTGGGCCTTCCCGCGCATCAGTCCCCGGGCACTGGGCCTTCCTGGGGCATCAGTCCCGGGGCACTGGGCCTCTCTGGGGCATCAATCTGGGCCTCACAGCACCCATTGACCTTCCCTGAGGTCCACAGCACCTAACCAACCTCACCAAAACTTCTATAGCGCCCAATAATGAAAGTCGCTCCATCCTGGTCCGTTACACTATATATAAGTACATCTAATTATAATTAGTTTATGCAATCAAACCTGAAACAATGGTCGAGTACTAACCGTAGGGTTGTTTTCATAATTATATAGGCTATTACGGATGGCGCCTTTTGGCAGAGTTAAAGATTAGTTAAGCGAGAATGATAGCTAGAATCCTAGGTCTGTGCAATATTGTAGTACGAGACATGTGGATAAATTAAACAGTAATACAGATTTAGAAAACATTTCTTAGGTAAAATATGATCAAAACGTTAATGTATCTTGATATTTTTCGATATTTTTTTAGATATAACAATTATGTGTTCTTTCCACGCTAAGCATTCAACGATGTAAACTCTACAGAAAATTCACGGAGGACACCTGAACTATCATCCATTATGCATTGTAATGTTCTAATGCGAGCGGAACAATATGAATTTTAATTTGCTATTTTAAGAATTAACGAAATTATATTAACTCTACAATAGCACCGTTAATTACACCGCACCCTCGCCTTTCGCTATAACACGGAATTTGGGAACCACGTCAACTACCGCGTTATAGCAGAGAGGTTTCTATCATTTACTTTCTTGTCCAGTGTTCGAAATTTGGGTGTCATCCTTGATAGCATTATCACGTTCTCTGAACATACCTCCACTCTTATCCGCTCCTTTACTTCCACTTGAGGCGGCTCAAGGCTATCAGACGATCGGTTTCCTCTTCAGTCTTCAAATCCATTGTTCATGCTTTCATCTGTTTTCGTTTAGACTACTGCAACTCTCTGCTTGTAGGCCTTCCTAAACTGCGTCTCTCTCCTCTTCATGCGGTCCTTAATGCTGCTGCTCGTTTGATTGTCCGTCTCCCTCGGTTCTGTCACATTTATAACTATGTCGGACCACCTTCACTGGCTCCCCGTTTCTCGTCGCATTCAATTTAAATTCTCCATCTCATCTATAGATCCTACATTGGTCAGGCTGCAAAGTACCTCTGTGACTCTATTTTGTCCTCTCTTCCTGCGGCTTCTCATCGCCCGCTTCGCTTATCGGGTCGGCTGGACCTTCTAGGCCTGCGCTGTAGAACTGCTACGGCCTAGCACCGTGCGTTTGCCCGCGTCGGTCCATCATGTTGGAATAAGCTGCCTCCTGCTACGTGCTCTTCCATTCTCATTGGTTTCCTGCTACAGTAATCCGTTGTCTTTAATCTTTTCTGTTTCCTCAGGGCTCTTCACACTGGGAGCGCCTGTGTCTGGGTTGCGCTGAGACAGGTGCTTTAGAAATTATAAATACAATACAATAGCGAGGGCGGCACTATGCTGAAATTTATGTGGCATTGATTATTAATTTTAGATTAATAAAGTACATAAGCAACATTTTGAAATCGACCTTTTGACACGAACAACTACACAATAAAGAAATTCTTGCGTTATTTGAGTATTTAATTGAAGCAGATAAACTAGTCTATGTTTGTGCAAAGACGTCGTTTCTCACTGAAGCGGTGCTTCCCTTAGCAAAATGCACCAGACTACAAAATTATGCGCGCAATTATTTCATAGGCTGAATAACCATTTCTAACAATTCAGAGCAGACTCTACGCTAGCCAGATAAACAACAACTGCGGTCCTCGCAGTTGATATTCTTCTCTTGCACTGTTTTGTGAGCGTCCTAAGATAACGGCGACGACACAACATGACTGTCTCGAACATACCTTTAGGAGTGCTCTGCTAGCGAAATTCGCCTACAGTAACGTCGGCGTGTTGTAGCAGCTAACTCCGTTAGCATATGCATGTATGTGTCAATTTTAGAGAAAAGAGATCTGCGCAGCGAGTTTATATGTGCTGTATATTTTATTTCATAGCTCAAACTGGAATAAATTGCCTTCGACTGTTCGTTTAGCACCTCGTCTGCTCATGTTTACAAAATTGTTGAGAGCTTTCCGTGTCAACGATTGTACCTAGTTTTCCTTGTCAATATGTATATTGTCTACTGTTTAGTTAAGATATGAATTTTATACATTTTATTGAGCAACCATTCCATTTATTAGTTCTACAACTATTAGGCCTGACTTCTCTAAATGTTATTCTAGACGTTCAGAAGCATCAACTATTAGTAATTGTTATTAAGTGGCCCTATCTAGCGGGATCTAGATCCATTCAGGACCTCCCACTGTATAATTTTTGTGTCGCATCTAGTAATCTAAATACCTAAAGTCTTGTAATCAATGGCTGCAATAAAAAAGGTTTAATTGATTGATTGAAACTTGTTCAGAATTAGGACTAAAATTTTGGATCCATGGTCGCGACCGCGTTATGCCCCAATTCGCGTTATACCGACGTTTTTATATTGATCAACACATCTACAGATTTTTCCGACATGAAGACGTTGGTACCATCAGGAAACATGATCAAAATAAAATGAAGTGTTCAAGATATCATTTACAAAATATTAAGAAAAAAAAATACAAATGATAGTAGGCACTGTCAGGCATAAGGCTTCCTTATTGCCAATGGATGCGCTTTCAAACTTTACAAAATTTCAATTTGGCAACTGGAAATGATCAGCTGTGGCCCTAATGTCAATAAACAGTTATGGGGAGCAACAGTAGTAATAATCTATTTAAACGAGATATCTATTTAACAGTCATAGACTCTGATCTTTCTTGAACTGTTGACATGGACGCCTCTTTTATTTTGCATGTCTCTTTATAGCTTGATTTCATTTAGGCCTATTACGTAAATGTTGTTAGTCAGTCTAGGGAGTTTAAAGAATTATCTATATAGGGCCTGTATAAGTGTATAGCCCTGTGTAATTTACCCGATGCGTCAACGATACATTTTTATTGTAATAATTATGGGAAATAATGTCTTTTTATGCTCTTTAAATCTTACTTGTAAGTATACTCTTCTCGTGCAATTTCACTTACACTATTAGACAGCAGCTTTCTACTATGTGTGAAGTCAGTTTTCAAAAAGATCGACTGACTATCTATCTATCTAACTGACTAGCAATCTAAAAATATTTCTTTTACAACTGAAAAATGTTATTTCAACGCAAGAATACAATTAAATTCATAAAACAATCTGAAAACAGATGGTAAACCAAAGGTGAATTTCATCAGTATGCACTTACCAGAATCAATGAATTGTTGTCGTGAATCAGTCATCAAATCGCTGCCTCTTCTTTTGAAGCCCAGAGGGACAACTTCGTCCGTAATACTTCCTTTGCTCAAAGAATAGTTATAAAAAATTGACTGACTTCACACATATTACACATCAGTAGTTAATTATAGGTCACAGGGAGCGCAGTCACGAATTCCATGACGCGACAACCAGCGCAGCCCTGAATTCCATGGGGTCACAACCAGCGCAGTCGCCTAAAACATAGGGTCACAACCAGCGCAGTCGCCTAAAACATAGGGTCTCAACCAGCGCAGCCCCTCCAGAGAGAGTGTCACTTAGAGCGTAATTCTTTTAATTATATTTAATATAGTTTAATTATATTTAATTATATTTGAAGTCTAATTTGTACTCTTACACGAGTTATTTTAATTATCTTATTGGAACATTTCAGATGTTGAATAAACTTATTTCTTGTAGCAAGTTTAAGTAGAGCACATATTTAAATTATTTTTTTTAACTTTACCAATTTGAATAGCGCCCTAGCACAGCGAGGCTTATATGAATATGGTATTGGTTTAGTCTATTTGATAGATATTTTAAAATATATCATGTTATAATCTAGGGTATATTAAAAGTTGTACTCTTTCACGGTGTATTTTTTTAAATATAATTAAATCTAAGTTAATTTTAAAATATATTTCTAATATGTATTACAAGCTACATTCTAAACAAGCACGCTATTTGGACAACATGTTAATAATATGGAAGCGTTTTAAGCAATAAGAGAGAGAGGACCCATGAGCTAACTCGGAGGTAGCCACGGATATGAATTGTTAGCAACCTCAGTTTCTTTGACTCGGCGTATGAGGGTAGACGGCCAGCTCTCACCCTCACCGTCTCATCTTTCCACCGACAGAGTTCAGTCGGTGTGCTCATTATAGCTGAGCTTGCTATGGGGTGCAGCAGGAGCAGAAATCGAATCAAATTCTATCCGGACGGGGATTCGAACCCCCGTCCTCTCCATAGACAGCTTAGCGCGCTAACCACTACACTATCGTGCACCCCCTCTAGTTTTAACCAAATAAGTGTTTAAATACATTTAATTACAAAACGCGAAGAAACAAAGATCGTTAGGTTCTACAGTTGGAAATGTACGCACAGGCTGTCATTTATTAGCCTATAGTTGAATTCTCTAAATTATTTGCTAAGAAATACAAAACTGATAAGTAAAAGAGAAGGAAGAACTCTAAATTATTTGCGAAGAAATATAAAAATGCCAAGTATGAAGACTGAAAATGCGAGCAGAACTGAAGAGAAGGTACATTTTAATGGGGAGAGGAGCGGTTGGAGCGCTGGGTGCGCTGAGAAGCTGCGGGAGCAGCGGCAGGAACGCTGAGAAGCTGCGGGAGCAGCGGCAGGAATGCTGAGAAGCTGCGGGAGCATCGGAGAGAGCGCTGGGAAGCGGCGGGAGCTGGTTGTGACCCTATGTTTTAGGCGCTGGTTGTGACCCCATGGAATTCAGGGCTGCGCTGGTTGTCACCCCATGGAATTCGTGACTGCGCTCCCTGTGACCTATAATTAACTACTCACATCATAGCATACCAAAACAAATGAAAGATGGATTACTTGCCTTTCGTTAATTGTCATTCTTATTTTCTTTTTCCACATCACTGAATATTATTAAATACAGTAGAATTAGCAGAAATTTAGAATTATAGAACTGTATCAGCTGTTCAAGTTGCCTAATACTTGTTTCGTCAGTGTCTTTGGTCAGCCGTTTTACACGTGGACATCAAACCGACATGCAGAAGCGAGAGCAACAACCTTAAGCATAAGCGAGCAGAAAAATGGTATACCTGGAGTGGTACGTTTCTTTTTCTCATCAAGATATTTCTTCATCTCCAGCCTCAAAGTTTGCATTGACATTGTTTCAAATGCTTAAAGTTTAATATCAATCAATCAATCAATATTAGTTTATTGCATTAATTCCCGTTGACACAAACGCAACGGGATTACACAGACTTTAAAAACATTGACAGCAAATACGGTTAAATCAGATCTCAATTAGGTAGGCCTATCAGTAACTAGTTAATAAATGTTTCTGTAAAGCATACGGGATATAAAGTTTTTATCGTTCTTTCCAGGCAATGTGAAATTGTGAGTTCGCACTCGGAGATTGTGGAGAATATTTCGGTCAGCAGGGAAATAGGGTCGTAGAACATGGCCTGGGTCAGCAACGGCTGCATTGAATAGGCGTTCATCAGCCTGCCTAGCCAGTTCTGAAGCGCTTTGGATAGATGGGAAAGTGAGCCAGTTCGGCGCATTTTTCTAAGTAGTTGCTCAATCCTTTCCCTGTCTCCTGCCCGGGTGTATCCCCACCATGCAGGGGATGCATACATCAGCGAAGATACGGTGGTGGCCCTTGCTATGTGATGTAAGACATTTGGTGGAAATCCGTGGGACCTTAGGACTCGGAGGACGTGGAATGAAGAGGAAGATTTCGATAGAACCTCTTCTAGATGAGGCCCCATCCCGAGGTCAGAGGAGATGGTGACACCTAGGACATGCACTGAAGTAACGCGGATGGCCCCCGGGATAATAAGGGGAATGGAGGGGATTGCTTTCCTTCTGGTGAAGATAATTAATTCAGGAGTTTTGTTTGGGTTGAGGCGAAGGTTATTGCTACTCGCCCAGGATGTGATATGTCCAAATTCTTCTTGGGCGATATCTATATTAGAGGAGTCCATAAGGAGGTAGGTGTTATCAGCGAATTTAGTGATAAAATTAAAAGCATATTTAGGTTGGAATATGGGTAGTTTATGGAAAAGAGTGCAGGACAAATTTCGGACCCTTGGAAGACACTGGAGTTAATGGTTTTTAGTCGAGAAGCGCTTCCCAAGAATTTAGTGATATGGCCCCTATCATGAAAGTATTGGTGAAGCCAGTTATAAATTTCATCAGGGATGTCAATGTTAATTTTTTTTGGAATAGTGTGTAATGACGGACAGTATCAAATGCTTTTGACAAGTCGGTCGAGATTACTACTACATATTCATTGGAGATTAGTAGGTTAGAAATCTGTTGAAGAAGCACTGTTATGGGAGCTGTGGTTGATCCAGTAGGTCTGAATGCGAATTGCTCTTTGAACATCTCTTGTATAGAGGGGAGTTTATAAGGTGTTTGACAGGGGAGCAGATAATTGGTGCTAGTAGTCGAAGGAACCAAGACGATGTCAGGTCATGACCTTCGGCAGTGGGTTCAGATGATCAAGTAGGTGGAACATTTCACTATCCGTAAGGAGAGGAGTATTTGAAGATGCAGTCAGTTTTAATTTGGAGGAAATGTAGGCAGTGTCCGTGAATATAGTTGCGAAGTAAGAATTTAAGTCTTCTGATGTAATTTGACTTTGTATGACTGTTTCCTTTCTGGCTTGTGTTAGTTCCGAAACACGTCGCCAGAGACCTCTTGAGCCTCCCTTGGGGTGAACACTTTTGAAATCAGTGCGATTTTTACGTTTAATAAGTTTACCGATTTTGTCAGCAATTGCAGTGTGACCCGCTCGCAAGAGTCGATTTTTTACGTAATGACAATTTTATTTCAGGAGTGATGAATATTGGATCTTTGGAGGTGATTGTGATTGTTTGGATAGGATAATATTTGTCTATCCATTCCAGCAGGATTGCATAGAAGACATTCCAGGCTTCTTGGGGATTATTTAAGGTAAAAAGAAATCACTGTTTTTGAGTTCCTAAAGAGTAGTCGCATGCTTCTCGGGCGTCCGGCGACGAAAAGATTTTTTGAAGGATTTTTTAGATTTATCCAAGATTTGTGGTTGTAGCTATGACTGCTCTATGATCTGTCTTGACTGTGGAGTTGATGACTTGAATGTTAAACATTCCCGGTGTCGAAGTCATTATCATGTCGAGTATATTCAGTCTTGTTGTCAAGACCTTAAACCTCAAGACCAAGACCAAGACCAAGACTTTGAACCTCAAGACCAAGACCAAGACCAAGACCTTGAACCTCAAGACCAAGACCAAGACTTTGAAACTCAAGACCAAAACCGAAAAAAATACCCCCAAAATACCAAAATCATACTATTCCTTACTAAACAAAATTAATGTAAAGTCGGACTACTCGCTATTTTAATTAAACAATGAATTTTTTATTTTATTCAAACAAAACAACTCCAAATGCAAACTACAGAGAGTTCCGAATTCGTATTTACAAAAGTCCTTCATGCGAAATGTTATTCCAAATGCCTGTTGCATTTGATAAAAACCAATTCGCTCAGAATTTTCTGACCAAGACGTGACCTGTGGGTCTCATAAAAATTCTGCCATGTGAAAAATACGTTCTACAGTGCTGAATTCACTGGCACACAGAGCAGCTTTTCAAGTACCGGATGTAAATGTACAAATTGTGAGTCTGTTTTGGAATCATTCCATGGTAAATAACCGGACGTTAAAATAAATGTCCAAAACAACAGTAATGTCTCACTCACACGGTGTAAATACTAAAGCAATCGTATCAGTAATTATCGGATACATTTTTAAAATCCTCGCGTTTTGTTAAATGACTGTTCATATTGTCAAAAGTCTTGGTCTTGGTCTTGCAAAACCAAGACCAAGACATTGAGCCTCAAGACCAAGACCAAGACCAAGACCTTGAACCTCAAGACCAAGACCAAGACTTTTAAAAACGAACTCGAGTGCACTCGAGACCAAGACCTTGGTCTCGAGGACAACAAGACTGAGTATATTGCCTCGAATCACTCCAGCTTCAGCTCCAAAGCTTGGATTGTTTCCATTGCTTAAAGTTTAATATGATAACATATATATTTGCAGATTTAGCATCATAATTATGGAATTCACAATAATATTGTCTACATATACTGATGATTCCTTCAAAATATAAAGAAATTAAAGATATACGAAGCTAGCAATAACTAAATTTTAATAGTCGTTTGTAATGTTTCCTGTCGCGCGGATCATGGAGCATTTCTGAGCTTTTCTCATTCATTCATTCATTCGGGAATTTAATATAGCGCACCTTCCATAATCTTCCTCCGATGCGCTCCCAGCCCAGCCATGGCAATAAAATTAGACTTGAGCTGCTCGTAAAATGCAAACGTGTTTCCTCTGGACAGCAGTCGAATCTCTAATCGAAGACCATTCCTAATGGAGGGCCCAGCAATTGACAAAGTACGACGTTGCCTAATTGTAGAACGCGACCGTGGGACAATGCGTTCTCGCCCAGAAGAGCAACGAAGGGCTCGCCGGCCGACTGAATCAGAAACTCAACGGTTGACCTCAAACAGGTAGGTCTGGGCACAGCCAAGAAGGCAGCGCCAGTACAGCAACCCTATATCGGATACGCTAGGCAACAGGGAGCCACTGTATTACATCCCGCATGTATGCACAGATAGGGGCATATTTGAGGATACGCCCAACGAGGCGAGCCGCCAATCGAAGAACCCGGTTAAGGCAGTCAATTAGTCCCAGTGGCAGAACAACCAAGATCAAAAAAATGATCCAGCCTGCTAGTTACCAAAGCATGAATAAGAATCACAGCAGCAGCAGCAGAAATGACGCGCAATTATTGGCGTAGCTGATGATAACAACTATGGGTAAGCTGATTACTAAGTTTTGAGCATAGTTGTTAAAAACGATAGAAACTAAATAAAAAACGAAAAAACGTCGTTTTTTCAAAAATATAAAAACGGCGAAAAAACGGAAAAAAACGACAAAAGAAAATAATTTGACTTTCTCACATCTTGTAGTCCTACTGCAATTTAAAATTAGCAACCTTGTTTACAGAATTTAATCAGCAAATAACACAACTTTATTAGTAGGCCTAAACACTAAGTAACACCAATCTACAATAATTATTTTATTTCTTATAAGTTTGGTTTAATAAGAAATTGAGAAATTAAAAATATTGAAATCTTTTCAAATTTAAATTGTAAACATAAGTTCACATAAGTCCATGCTGACTAAACTAACACAATTAAAAACTAAACTTTGGAGGTATAAGCTTAGACTAGGGCCTATAGGGCCTATAGTGTACACTTTCTCACAGTAAATGCATTTCAATTTAGCCAATGCTGAGTTTGTCTTTCTCGTTTATCAAAGTAACGTGAATCCATTCCGCACCCATTTCTTTTGACATTTTAGATAACTTAGAAATAATTATATTTCTTGTACTGCGCTATTTCATAGAGTATTTATTTCTCAAATTTAATGATGACGTAAGTAGTGAGGTAAATTAGCTGAATCCTTGAAGTACGGAGACAACGTAAGGGACATCAGACAAAAAATTAAACAGAAACTGAAAAACATTAACAGACAGTAAATAAATAAATAAATAAAGTTACATAAAAAACGGAAAAAACGATAGGAAAAATAAAAAACCAAAAAACGACGTTTTTTGGGAAGAAATAAAAAACGAAAAAAACGTTTTCAACATCAATGGTTTTGAGAAACTAAGCTTACGTTCTGGGATGACTCCAAAGTCCCGGACCACATCCAGGAAGGTGATATACGGGAAGGCTTCTGCCACCAGGGTTCAGTGTTGACCCGCCAAACGCCTACCACCACCCAGCCAAATAAATTGATTCTTAGAGGCATTCAAAAGCAAGCGATTGGATGCAAACCAAACAAAAGGGACCTCCATAGTTTCAGACATCCGCTGTACAGTGTACAGCAGCTACTACACCGCCAGGGCGGCACTGAGTGCCAGGGGTGGACTGGCCCGCCGGGACACCGGGAAAAATCCCGGTGGGCTGCCAGGGTCGGTGATATTTGGGCCGCTTCTAAGTTCTTAGACACAATGTCTAAAAATCGGTTATTTATAATAATTTTTATCGTATTTATGACGGCGTTATTTTTTTTCGCTAGAAGGCACAGGGCTGACGACAAAAATTCCGGGCCCATAGGCAGAGCAGTCACGGGTCCCTAAACTATCTTTAGGCTTTATGAGAAAATTGAAGAAAACAAATTGAAATAAAAAAAGTGCGGGTACGACCGTACCATATTATGTTTATATAATACAACTACGATTTTATTCAGTAGTATTATATTTTAAAAGGCATAAATCATAAACTTTGTATAACTGATTATAATATTTTCATAAGTTGATTGCGGGCCCGGACGGCCGGACCGCTAAAACTCTCCGGGCTCCTGGGCATTTTCCCCCCGCTCCCTCTCGGCTGGTCTGAGAAGGCAGAATTATATAATTAACAGTTGAATCTTAAAACGAGGTTCTACTTTCGCAGAGCTTGTTTTGACGAAGATTCTTTTATTATTATTGGTTAATAAATTAATGAAAAAATTTACGGTTGAGTGATTTAAATTTGAAACGTAAATGTAAAGATGGTGCGGAAAAGGTAAGAGATAATAAACTAAAAATTCTTGCTAAAGATGGAGCCAAGTGCCAAAATCTAGTCGATTTATTTTAAGTTACTCAAGGCAAAGAGACCGTCACTAAATGTTCGACGATTAGGTAGAGGACAGCGTCAATGAAGGTTCTCCACTTGAACTCTGGGACGACCAAGTTGGGCATAAGAGTGACGAACTTAAGAAATGTAAATCTTGCAAAAAGTCCTGTTTGCTGCTTTTCTGTTACATATACAGTTTCTTTGGTCAGACTTACGCGCACCTGTTTTGTGCATATAAACTCTTAGGGGCCATTCATATAGTATGTACGCATGGAGGGTGAAGAGGTTAACCCAAATGCATGCGCTTGCGTTGCGTATGCTTGCGTATGCGGGGGGGGGGGGTCTACTGATAATGTACGCACGCATAGGAAACGGGAAGGGAACCAATTAATTATTTGTCCATATTGGCCTTCAAATTGATTGGCCTTCAATTGAGCCAGAGTTCAGTCTTTTAAGCAACCAGGTACTACCAGGGGAAGTATGACTGTGGGAGAGGTCGCACTTGTATGCCACCTTTATACGGTCCTTACCTCTGAACGCAATTATTAAACTATCACACAGCTCAGCAGTGAGTCCATGGATCACTCGTCCTTCAATCTGGCCTAAAGTGCAGACAGCCGCTGCCTGGACATGTCGTACTGACACATTCTGCAGTTGGTCTTTGGGGGCAAGGCGCGTCAAGCGTACGTACGCAGGTTTGTGGTGGAAAAAAGTGCGTGTGCGTACAGGGAGGTAAAGGTCCAATTTTACCAGATTTTTGCGTACGTACTATGTGGATGGCCCTTACTGACTCTGTCCTCTACCCAAGTAGCGTGTGAGAGATCTTTCTCAAAACTGAAGTACATTAAAAATCGCTTGCTAAGCTCGTTGTCTTCTAAAAATCTTGAAGCATTTTGCTCATGTCGGGACACAATATATAATGACACAAAATTATTAGGGCCTATAGATCAAGTGTCTGAAATGGCACCCAGCTTAAAGAAGTTTGATATACAATAACCATCATTTGGGCGGGTCATGATAAATCGATTTATAACTTTAAATGCATTCTTAATGTTTTATGTCTAATGTAAATTAGGTTTGCGATTCATCGTTGTGTTAGGCCTATGACTACCCCGTTGTAAACTTACATGTTACCTTGGCTGAAAACAAATCCCCAAGAAAAATAAATGTCGAATAGGGCCGGTTTTGATTTATTTCCCGGGCCGCTTTGACACTCCAGTCCACCACTGCTGAGTGCACCCTTGCACATCGTCAGCATATATAAAGCTGGCGAAGAAGACCACATGACGCCAGCAAGGGGCCGATACCAGAAGTATTAATAATAGAAAACAACGGGCCCAACACTGAACCCGAAGGAACACCAAAAGTGGCCGGGACACAGTCAGACAGAGCGTCTGATTTAAGGCGAGCGATCGATCGCTCTCCTCGGTCGCTCGCCTAGCAAAGGTACCGGCGAGCGATTTACCGCTCGCCTAGCCGAAGGCTCCTCACCGTCGTTGACAGTCGGTCGTCGCCCGCTGAGTTTGAGTTAGACTGTAAGATGATAGACGAACCTGGAGCCAGACCATTATTCTATTTACTTAATTGAGATTACTTTAATTTACTTACTTGCGGCAGCGGTCAATGCCTGCCCTATTTACTGCTGACTGATCACTCCAATTTCCTACAATATGACTGGCCATAACAACACGGCCGACACTTCACACCGCGTGACATCATCCGTAACATCACCAATTTCGGAAATTAAACAAAAATAGCGGCGAAGATGAGCATGTCGAATAATGTACTACAGTCGAGCACGTATGTGTCATGGAAATTAAGCGACTCGTTCGATGTCGATTTAGTCGAAATAGAAACCGTCGAACTGTGAACAAAATTTACTGCAAGTCTTACAGAAAGCACGCCGATAAAATTCGAATGGATTGCCGGCTGAAAGGTCAAGCTAAAACTGAGTGTTCAACGTATGCCGAAGGTTCAACCAACCGTCACACATTTTTTAAACCATCAGTTTAACCACATCTCATGGCAAACGCCATCTTACGTCAATGGTAGGTTTCTAGTGAATGTTCATTCATTCTGAGAATTTATATAGCGCCTCTTCAAGAGACCTACTCAGATAACGGAACTGAAGTGAGATAGGCCTACTAGACGAGTACTATATGCAATGATGCGAAACATTACGAATACGATACACAAAATACGTTGTACACAAAAGCTCCCAAGGTCGACCGCATATCGCTCGCCTACTCGATCCAGCGCGATCGATTTTCAACCCGCCTACTATTTTCAAATCAGACGCACTGCAGTCAGACCTAGAGCAGCCAAAATCTACACAGTTAGTGCGCTCTGACAGGAAGGAGCGAAGCCACCTTACAGTTACTGTAGAGGTTCATTCGTCAGCCCAAAATAAGCAGAGAGGCGCTGGAGGAGAATGTTATGGCCAAGTCCAACAGAGTCGAAAGCGGAGCTGATATCAAAGAGAGCCAAGAGAAAGATCAGCCCGGCGTTCATGGCACCATAAAGGTCAGACACAAGGCGAATTAGGAGGGTCTCCGAAGAGTGATTCTCTACGGATATTGTTGAGTTGTTGATTGTTCAGACTGTTGAGAAGGAGTAGACTATTCGTATTCAAATAAATAATTAGCTGACTAGCTACAATACGCTCCAAAACAGGGCATTAACAAATGTCAGCTGTGTTGTATTCTACTGCATACATTGCAATGGCTTCTGATCGATGACAGTGTGAGGTTCAACCTCTCCTTTGTGTGAGCCTCGATGATTAGTGCGCCCGTGGTAATTATGTTTTAAACCAGCCTGGTTGTGGCTCGACTGACTTCACACATATTACACATCATAGCATACCAAAACAAACGAGAGATGGATAACTTGCCTTTCGTTAATTTTCATTCTTATTTTTTTGCACATCACTGAATATTATTAAATACAGTAGAATAAGCAGAAATTTAGAATTGTAGAACTGTATCACCTGTCAAGTTGCCTAATACTTGTTGCGTCAGTGTCTTTGGTCAGCCGTTTTACACGTGGACATCAAACCGACATGCAGAAGCGAGAGCAACAACCCTAAGCAGAAAAATTGTATACCTGGAGTGGTAGGTTTCTTGTCCTCATCAAAGAATTTCTTCAGCTTCAGCTCCAAGGTTTGTATTGTTTCCATTGCTTAAAGTGTAATATGATAACATATATATTTGCAGATTTAGCATCATAATAATGGAGTCCACAATTATATTGTCTTCATGTACTCATGATTCCGATTAGTAGATGTCCTGTAGGCTACGACAAGCAAGCACGTCGGCCAATGTGGGCTATATTAATTTGTTTCCTTCTCGATTTTTTGGGTAAATTAAATGGAGACTTCCAATTGAATTCGCGATTCGTTTAAAAGTCAAATCACAATTTCGATTCGATATGAGATTCAATTCGAAATAAAATCTGTGTTCTCAGGTCTGTACGGCATAAGTTACACTAAATGAAAAACATCCGTAGCATGCAGTAGGCCTAGAGCAATAACTAATCGTTGAATAATCGGTATAATATAATGATATTATTATAGTATAATCGAAAATTAGTTTGGACAAAGAGTAAACAAGTAATTTTCCAAACTAAATTAAACATGGGGACAGTGATGTTATCGTTAACGAAAACGAAAGAAAAACGAAAAAGAAAAGTCAATCGTTAACGAAAACGAAAACTAAAACGAAAAAGATTTTAGAAATTGAAACGAAATAAAAACGAAAACGAAACAGATTTTGGAAACGAAAACTAAATAAAAACGAAAAAGAATGGATGTAAAACTAATAAAAACTAAAACGAAAATGATTTTTGGAACGAAAAGTATTGAAAATCCAACCATGTATTTTATTAAAAACAAGATTCGAAAATGAAAATCAAACCAAGGCGACCCATCTCTTTTATTAAATTATCGGCGCGGCAGTTGAACGGCGCGTGTCTATTATATCTAGAATTATTCCTGTTATGTTTGGGGTCTACAATTTCTGTCAAACTGTGGGTGCATGTTTACGAAATTTGTTATTAATAATGAGTCTAGTAAAGCTTTTATCCGGTAGGATACGCGAAAGTATTGTATGGGATTACTTTACATATGAAGAAGATAACGACAAAAGCCGATGTACAGTTCTGAATGACAAAGGAGAGCCGTGTGGTGTTCGCATAGCTGGTACGTATACCTACGCAATCTATGCATCATACGCGCTACTTTTTCCGCATCTGTCTTTTGGCTACACACCCTTACTTTAGTATGTGAAAATATAGTAATCACAATAAGAAACATATTTTGTAATTTTTTATGGCAGGTAAAAATCCAGCAAATCTTAAATCGCACATAGGTCATAACCATGCCGAGGTTCACACATTCTTAAATTCAAAGGAAGGTAGAAACAAGAGAACACAGTCTAAACGTAAAGTGGAGGATAGGGAGAGCCCGTCAATACAGACTCTGGATGCCTGAATTTCAAGAAAAGAACCTCATACACGACTGATTCTACAGAATATATAAAGCGATTAGAGTCTATAACCAACTTTATCATAACCATAACCATAACCACAAGTTTATTGGTCCATCAACACGCTTACAGTAAACGTTATACAATATACATAAATCGTCTTACACTATGAATGCTCGGATGGGCACAACTGGGGCACCTGAACGGACCTAAGTCCCGCTAATAAGGGTCTCAAGTAATTTCTTCTTCATCAAAAGTAAGCTAACCTACTTTTTCAGAACTTACATTCTAAGTAAAATGATGTGAAAAACGAAAACTAAAACTAAAATGATTTGAAAAACGAAAACTAAAATGATTTGGTTTTGAGAAACTGAAACTAAACTAAAACTAAAATGATTTCAGGAATAGAAACGAAATAGAAACGAAAATGATTGAAAACTAAAAAACTAAAACTAAAACTAAATAGAAATGATTGACACCTGACAGAAATAGAAACTAAAACTAAAATGATTTTAGGAACGAAAATAACACTGCATGGGGATAGTGCAATGCGACAAAATAACTACAGTTCTACAACATTTTTCGTAACGGGCAGATTCTTGGTAATTCACGGTTATTATTATCTTCTTATTCTTAACACTCGTCGTCGTCTTTCTAAGCTTTTCCTTCTCTTTAAAACTCCTGAGAGACTCGTCTCACTTCAGCCTCTGCCCAATCTTGAACGGTCTGTACTTCTCCCTTCTTGTCAGTCAGGTTTTAGAGGGTTTAGAGATTATACGGAAACTGCCCTCCTATCCCTTCTCTCAGACATTTACAATGCCATTGACAGGTCTCATTTGACGCTTCTGGCACTCTTTGATGTTTCCTCGGCCTTCGACATGGTTGACCATGAGATCCTACTTTAGCGTCTTGAATTGTCTTGTGGTCTCAGTGGTCTCCATCTTCTTTGGTTTGAATCTTACCTCGTTGACCGTACTCAGAGGGTTGTCCTTGGTGACTCCAGACCTGCCTGGGTTTAGGTTGAATATGTTTAGGGCAGAGCTTCCCATTTGAAAATAGTAGGCGGTTTGAAAATCGATCGCGCTCGATATCGGGAGCTTTTGTGTGCAGAGTATTTTATGCATAGTATTCGTATAGCTGCATATAGTATTCAAATAATAGGCCTATCTCAATTCAATTCCGTTATCCATCCCGCATCATACACGTAGTTGTATTGCACGAAATTGGAGTCATCAGTCAGCAGTCATTAGGCCTAGGTCACGGAACGCATTCACCTCTGCTGCAAGTAATTAAATTAAAGTAATGTAAATTAGGCAAATAAAATAATGGTCTCGCTCAGGTTTGTCTATTACACTGGTCAACAAATAAAAAAAAATTTCTCGTTGCCAAGGATATTTGAACAATTCTTTGGTATTTTGGGGTCGCTGAATTCAAAATCTGCCAAGAAAACTGTCATGGAAGACAAAACTCATGGAAAAACGATAATCACTGATGGTGTGGCAATGGTGTGGCAATGGTCTGCGACAAGAGGAGTGCAGCAGCAATACTGGGCTACGACACGGTTAATGATCGAATCATGAGCGTAAGGTTCAGGGGGAAAGTGATTAACACTACTGTCATCCAGGTGTATGCACCTACGTCGACGGCGGACGAGAAAGATCGAGAAAGTTTCTACAATGAGCTACAGAGGAAGATAGATGGAGTTCCAAAAGGCGACACTTTGGTGATCATGGGGGACTTCAATGCAAAGGTAGGGAGATCGGACAAGATCGAGTCAGCGATTGGAAGACATGGGCTGGGAAAACGGAACGATGCAGGAGAAAGGCTCATCGACTTTTGTGAGACAAATGAACTGAGGATCATGAACACATGCTTTGAGAAGACAAAGAGAAGATTATACACCTGGACTTCGCCGGATGGGAAACACAAAAATCAAATAGACTATGTGATGGTAAAACAGAGATGGAAGAGCATGGTGAGGGATGTACAAACGAGACCGGGAGCGGATTGTGGATCGGATCATGAACTGCTGGTGGCTACCCTTAAGTTGAAACTTAAGAGACTCAAATTGGGGGAACGCCTGACTAGATACGAGTGCAAAGGGATCATTCCTGAGTACAGGGACGAGATAAAGAACCGATTTGAGGCACTGATTTTGGTTGAAGCGACTAGTGCTGATGATATGTGGGAAGGAATGAAGAAGGTGATACAGGAGGAAGCGAACATTCACGTACCAAAAAGACAAAAGAAGAAGATATCACCGTGGTTATCGTCGGATGCAATCAAGATAGCAGAAGAAAGGAGAAGTGTGAGAACAGCAGGAAACAAAGACCTAGTCAAGGTGCTGAACGGGAGATTTCAGAAGCAGGCAAGGAAGGATAAAGAAAGATACTTGAACGATCGATGCAAAGAAATGGAAGAACAGGGAAAAAAGGGAAGAACTAGAGAGATGTTTGCGGAAATGAGGAAAATCACTGGCAAGTTCACACCACGGAACGGCTCATTAAGAAACGGGAATGGCGGAATAATATGCGATAAAGAGGAAGCAAAGAACAGGTGGAGAGAATATACGGAAAATCTCTACAAGATCGATGACAGAGTGGAGGAAAACGAAGAAGCGATCACAACTGATTACGTCAAGGAACCAAAGATCATGGAAGCAGAGGTGGAATGGGCAATTACACAAATCAGAGATAACAAGACCCCAGGAGCAGACGAAATCCCTATTGAGCTGATCAAAGCAGCTGGAGATGGAGTGATAAGAGAGATAACAATTCTGTGTAATCTGATTTGGGAGACTGAGGAGTGGCCGAAGGACTGGCAAACATCGATCTTTATACCCATCTTTAAAAAAGGAGATGCTAAGGAATGCGAGAACTACAGAACCATTGCGCTAATATCTCATACGAGCAAGATACTCCTAAAGATTATCCACAAAAGGATGGAAGACACGATAGAGAGAGAGCTGCCGGCAAATCAAGCAGGATTTAGAAAAGGGAGAGGCACAAGAGACCATATTGCAAACCTAAGATGGATAATGGAAAGGCAGAGGGAATATGGACAAGAGGTACATCTTTGTTTTATAGATTACAGCAAGGCATTCGACTGCGTTGATCATGCTCTGCTGTGGAAAACACTGAGTGAAATGGGCATACCCATGCATCTGATAACTCTCCTCAAGAACCTGTATGGCAATCAGGTGGCGGTGGTCAGGACAGAACATGGCGACACTTCAAGTTTTCGAATAAAGAAAGGGGTCAGACAGGGATGTATACTATCACCATACCTATTCATTCTATATGCAGAAAGGATAATGAGGGAGGCAGGTTTTGATGATGAGGCGGAGGGTGTGAGGATAGCTGGAAGGATAGTGAACAATTTAAGGTATGCGGACGACACAACACTGCTGGCGGAAAAAAAAGGAGAAACTGAAGGATAACATCAGAAGGCTAAAATGTGCTAGCGAGAAAGCAGGAATGTACTTTAATATAAAAAAGACGAAGATAATGACCACTGAGAAATGGAGTTATTTTGAGGTAGATGGAGAGGAGATAGAGGTGGTATCAAGCTTCTGTTTCTTGGGGGCCATGATGGAGAGTGAAGGTGGATGCGAACGAGAAATACGACGGAGAATTACATTGGGGAAGACGGCAACGCAGGGACTGGAAAAAATATGGAAGGACAAATCAGTGAGTTTGGGAACGAAGACAAGAATTGTTAAAGCAATGATCTTACCAGTGGTGCTTTACGGATGCGAAACATGGACAAAAACCAAGGCATTGGAGAAGAAAATTGAGGCATGTGAAATGTGGATCTGGAGGAAAATGTTGAGGGTTTCTTGGACTGAGAAGAGAACTAACGAGGATATCCTGGAAGAAATAGGACACTGGAGAGGGAGTTTGACGTTGGGGCAGAGAGCGTCCAGGCAGAAGATGTCATACTTTGGACACGTGATGCGTGCAGATGGGCTGGAAAAGGAGATGATGTTGGCGTGTGGGGAGGGCAGAAGGAGGAGAGGACGACCAAGGAGGAGATGGATGGACGAGATACAGGAGGCATTGAAGATGAACATCTCGGAGCTGAGAGAGGCAACGAGAAATCGGAGCACATGGAGAAGGTTGACCATGACAGTCGCTAGGATTCAACGAATCGACAGCACAAGGTGACAAGGTGTGAATTCAAAAATGGAAGTGGTTTTTTCGAATTGGCTCTAGTTCATGAGATAATGGACACCTCGAAATAAACAACTAAATATTTTAATTTTGTGTTTTGTAGCGAATTTGCCGGTCAGCATCGCGTCCGTATGTTTGTCTCCTTGTATGTGTGTTTGTATGCTTCTTTGTATGTGTGCGTATGCGTCTTTGTATATGTGCGTATGTGTCTTTGTTTGTGTGCGTATGTGTCTTTGTATGTGTGTATATGTCTGCCTGTATGTGTACACACGTACACGTATGTATTTATTTGTTTGGCTCGGATTATGTCTTGATGTTAGTTGCTGTCCCTCTGTACTCTGTGAACTGTCCGGACACCCTGTCCGGACCATGTCCAGACACTGTTACCTACCCCCACTCCGGACACTTCGAATGCTATATAAGTTGGAATCGTAAACTTATCATGGATTCTGATTTCACAAAATGTATGAATGGTCCTGAAGCTCTGCCTGTTGCAGTTTTGTCTTAGTTGTGCAGAACTTTTTAGGCAACAACTAAGCAGACAATAACGAAGAACTGGTGCAAACATGCTCACAAACTTAAGAAATTTGGGTACTAATATGAGCATAAAGGTACACTTTCTTCATAGCCACTTAAATAGATTTCCATATAATCTTGGACATGTCAGTGAGGAACAAGGTGAGAGGTTTCACCAAGATATAAAGGTCATGGAAGAAAGGTATCAAGGCAAATGGGAAAGACACATGATGGCAGACTATTGCTGAAGCCTCCAACGTGATTGTCCTGATAACCGATATCAAAGAAAATCGTACAAATGGCGTTTAACTATGCATTAATTAATTAATTAAGTAAGTAAGTATATTCTTTAATAAACGCTAGCAAACGCACAGCGCTTTACATACACAAAGGGAAAAGAAAAAATATAACAGTAATAATGACGTTAGATGATAAATGATATTAATAGAAACAGAGCCTAACTGTACAGCATCCTACATAGGAAACCTCGTTGGGTAAGGGAGTCAAATCTAGGGAGAATCAGATTATGGGAACGAGGGCGCAAATCATATCCGGTCTTTAGAACGGGAGGTAGAAGGTCAGGGAGGAGGTGACTAGGGTTTTTGAGAATGCTATTAAAGAGACCACGATCAGCTTTTTTGCAGAGTTCCTCAAAAGTAGGAAAAGAAGGAGGGAGGGAGCCAAGACGAACCAACTTACGAATAATTGCGCCCAAATGATCAAGTTCCTGCTTGTTGGCAAAGCAACCATACCTGGGGACAGCATAGCATACAGTGGTAGCCCGTATCACGTCATGAAGCCTGGGGCCCGAGAGCCCACGAGAAATCAAGATACGATGAGCGTAAAGGGATTGTCTAGCCTTTATGCTCAGTTTTTGGATATAAGGAGAGAATTCAAACTTATCGGTTATTTCAATTCCTAATATTTTTTATGAAGAGACCCTTGAGATTCCGCATATAGGTGGTGGATAGGATTTAAGGATCGTCTTGGACTTGGTGAAGATAATGTCGCTGGATTTAGAATGGTTAAGATGAAGATTGCATCTCTGGGCCCAGGCATTTATGTGATCAAGTTCTGCAACAGTGGTGGAGATATTAGAAGCCAGTATGAGAAGATAGCAGTCATCTGCTTATTTGAAGATGCGATTAAAGTGGTAGAGAGGTTTTAAACCAGACATGGCTACAACAAAATTGGTGGGACCCATGCCGGAGCCCTGTATGATACTTGCATTAATTCAGGCCAGGGACGATGTGATACCATGGAACTTAGTGCAATGGCCAGTTGGTCGGCCTGGAAAGAGTGTCTGACAGTGTCAAAAGCCTTAGAAAAGTCTAAAAAGTGTGATTTTTATCAATCAGCTTACCATGTTTTAATGTTATCAGACCGAAGACAATGCCATTATGTATTTTATGTGTGCACTTTGGTACAAAATTTGAGACAATTTCAATGCGATTTGTTACTGTGCTCCGTTTAACCATTAAATTATCATAATTAGTCGAATAACTCAAAAACTAGAGCCAATCTAGCAAAACCGACTCCATATTCGGAATCAGCACCACAGGTTTACCCTAAAATCGCTCTAATATAATCGGCAATAAAATCATTGTTGACCAGTGTTATCTTTGAGTCTAACTCATCGAGCGACGGCCGACTGTGCAACGCCTTCGGCAAGGAGAGCAATTTACCGCTCGAGCGGACCTTTGCTAAGTAGCGACCAAGTAGAGCAGGGGTGGGCAAACTACGGCCCGCGGGCCGGATCCGGCCCGCCAACACTTTTTATCCGCCCCCCACAACTCTCCAGAAATTTATAAAAAATTAGACCACGAGAAGTTTTCTTCGTTTTACTCATGTGGCGCTGCTCTCTTACTTACTATTCCGGTCTCGTCTTTATAATAATTCTTGTATTAACCCTGCCGAGCTGCCCCACTTCCCCGCAGAGGTTTGTGCCCATGATCTGTACGCAGAAGTGAAATTCTTTCAAGTAAAGCTAATGTTGCTTTCAAAGAGGATGAAAGAACAATACTATGGACACTTTTCCACCCTCCAGTTGCAAACTGTTACAGCATAGTCTGCTGAAAAATATGGACTTCGGTTTTCAATTTGAAAGAAGAGTTCTCTAGATGATTTCACCTTGTGCTGTCAGCTCGTGGAGCTCTAGCGATCGTCCTGGTGAACACACTCCACCGTCTCCTATTCGATGACAAGTCTCTCAATTCCGCCAAATTCATGCCAGTTACATCTTGTATCTCATCCATCCATCTCCTCCTTGGGCGACCCCGTCTTCTCCTCCCCTCACCGCACGCCAGCATCATTTCCTTCTCCAGACCATCAGATCGCATAACATGTCCAAAGAACCTTAGCTTCATTCTTGTCGCAGTTTGTTTTAACGACTCTTCATTCTCAACTCCAATCTCCTCTCGTATTGATTCGTTCGTTCTTTTCTCAGTCCAAGATATTCTCAGCATCTTCCTCCATATCCACATTTCACAAGCGTTAACCTTATTTTCCATGTTCTTTGTCATTGTCCACGTCTCGCAACCGTACAGTACCGTAGGAAAGATTAGTGCTCTCACTAGCCTTTTTTTGGTTTCTATGCTCACATGTTTGTCTTTCCATATCTTTTCCAGTCCGGTCATTGCAGCTTTCCCTATAGCAATCCTTCGTTTTATTTCTGGATCACACTTTCCCTCCTTTCCAACCAGTGATCCTAGGAATGTGAAGCTTTCTACCACCTCTATTTCCTCTCCGTCTATCTCAAAACTATCCCAATCTGCTGTTGTCATGACCTTTGTCTTCTTTATGTTGAAGTATAAACCAGCTTTTTCACTTTCTCTCCTGACCCTTCTTATCAGTTCTGCCAGATCCTCTTTTCTTTTTGCCATTAATGTTGTGTCATCCGCGTATCTAAGGTTATTCAGTGTCTTTCCAGCGATTTTTACTCCCTCAATTGCCCCCTCCAGTTCTGCCTTTCTCATTATTCTTTCAGCATATAGATTAAACAGGAATGGAGACAAGATGCATCCCTGCCTCACTCCTTTCTTGATTCTGAAATTGTCAGTGTCTCCGTATTCTGTTCTTATCACCGCTATCTGGTCTTCATATAAACCCTTTAGTAACATTATCAGGTGTTTCGGAATTCCCATTTCAAGCAGGGTTTTCCACATTAAATCATGGTTAATGCAGTCGAATGCCTTGCTATAGTCAATGAAACAGATGTGAACCTCCTGTCCATACTCCCTTTGTCTCTCCATTATCCACCTCATGTTGGCTATATGGTCTCGAGTTCCACGAGATTTCCTAAACCCTGCCTGGTTCACCGGAAGTTCTCTTTCAATCGTGCCTTCCATTCTTTTGTGAATTATTTTCAGTAATATTTTACTAGTGTGTGATATCATTGCTATCGTCCTATAATTTTCACACTCCCTCGCATCACCTTTCTTGAATATAGGTATAAAGATCGACTTCTTCCAGTCCTCCGGCCATTCTCCAGTTGCCCATATTTGATTGCGCAATTTTGTTATTGTTTTTATCATCGCATCATCCCGTGCTTTTATCAGTTCTATAGGTATCCCATCTTGACCGGGTGCCTCATTATTTAGATATATCATCAATGTACTTAAATGTTATTTTCAGTTAGTCAAAGATATAGGCTAAATTATCGTTGTAACTTACTTTGGCTGGCGTCATTCTTTGCTTTTCTTAGATAAGGCAAAACGTCATTAAAATTTGGTTTCAATTTCTTTTCCAATGTTGGATTAGGCCTATATTCTTCTGTTCCTTGGAAAATCAAAAATAAAGATTTATTATCAACTTATGACAAGATTTGGAACTTCATGGACTGTAAAGCAATTTTTTTCAATGCTGACAAAAACCTGTTAGCGCAAAAAATCCGCATAAGCGAGTAATCAGCGTGAATCAGAACTCATACGCTTAGCGTTTGATATTAAAATTGTTTTGATATATAAATGTTATCTGCCAATGCAAGCTTTGTTCCCGTATCTTTAGGCCTACAACTGTTCTGACGCCTTCTCGGCCATGAGTCATTTTAATCCTTACGTAACCGCTAATTACCACCTTTTAGCATAAAAGGGCTTGTTACGCCTGCCAAACATGATGTTTGTTCGGTCACGTTCACCATTATTATTGTTTTTTCTCTTGTGGTCCTAATCGTTGCTTAGCTCGTGCAAACTGTGAGAAAGAACAATAAGCATAAAAATAAATTGTCCAGTTTTCTATTCTGAACCACTGTGATCATAGAGGAAATGAGAAAAGCAGCTTATACTTAAGATACTAAAAATACTACCCGCTGCACTATCGTGGCAACCTTGGATATTTATAAGTAAATATAAGCACGTTAATCTAAAGTGAATTGCTACTTTTCGATTGTTTCACGCGGTGAAGAGGCCTGGATGTCAAAATTTCGGTTAGGTGTAATATTAAAAAACTTTAAAATTAAGTTAAAACTTAAAGTGGTACTTGATCCTTGTGGTGTTGATTGTGGTTCATAACTAGCAGCAAGTCGCAAGCTGGAAGGAAAATACTGCGTCTTCCACAGTTCTGCATATCCTAAACATATACACCTTACAGTGTGAGGAATTCAATTACTAGATACACAAGGCTTCAATATGTATAATATATGCGCATTCATACGCCACAAAAGCTTCAGTGAAGTACTGTAACGAGGAGAGTTCCAGCGGTGCCATGGAACAGGGCGCAACTCAAGAGGGGAGCGAAAATTTTGAGGTGGAATGATTTAATTAGTAAACAAAGTATATAATTATATAATATTAGCAGATAGATCTACCTGACAGTGCAGGCTTATTTAAAAATTCTCGTCTGAACATATTTATAGTAAATATTATTTTCGAGATAACAAATTTGGTCGTTATTGGTTAAGTTGTTCCTTGGGGAGCGCTTTATTTACGCGTGGCACTAAGTGCAGTTATAGCTTGCTACGTTCCTGGGGAACTGAAATTGATGGTGTGACATTATTTGTATCAGTGTACTGTTGTAGTGGGGCAACAATAGTACTGACCTATTGTAACAACATTTTTTTAGCAGGTAATACGACTTTGACCTTTCTATAACTACTAGGATAGACGTTTATTTTAATTCTAAATGTGTTTTTTTTAGCTTGGTTTAAATTTATCAAGCAAATGTTATTAGTCAGTAACTGTGTTATGCCGTGTGCAAGTAACTTGCACCTGCATGAAAGATATATAGGATTACTCTATTATCAATATTAATGTCAATCTATACTCTTTATATCTCAGTTGGAAGTATATTCTTCTCTTTCAATTTTATTTACAGTATTGACAAATTAGCACTGCGCTATAATGTGTATTTCTTTCATAAAACTTGCTTCTGTGACTGAAAGGTATTTGGTTTAAAGTTAGTGTGTATCAATATGCCATAAGTCTTAAATCAGAATAATGAACGAGAGAGTGAATTTTCTTGTTTGTTCTTACTTGAATAAAAGGGGTTAGTTGCTGAAAAAATTGGATTGTCTATTGTTCCTGTTATGTGATCTGATTCATCCATGCCAGTAGTTTCCTTTTTGCTTACTTTATCCCCTTCAAGAAAGCATCGAATCACTTAGAAAATTATACTGCGAGTAAGTGAATATTTATTTAAAAAATCCAACACATGACTATCATAAATAAAGTAACCAAATATGCAGATTACAAACTGTAGGCCTACATAAAAATCCTACTTTTAGCAAAATAATACGCATCATTTGTAAAATGCAATTTCTTAATCTTCAATGATATTATTTGTCTAGGTCTGTATCGCCATAACTGCAGGACGCAGTTAAAGAGGCATCATTCTGTGACCGTATTCAGTGGCGGCCTTAGGATATTTCGGGCCCCGTGCAGAGTATACTGTTTGGGTCCCACATGACACAAGTCAAATTGTTTTCATTGCTAATCCTTTCAGTTTAGTAGATTGTTAACAAATACAACAAGTCAAATTTAACTATAGGCCTACACGAGAATTCTGTTCATGTTAACTTTCTGTGACATTTTTCGGGCCCCTTAAAGTTGCGGGCCCCGTGCGACCGCACGGATCGCACGCCCCTAAGGCCGGCTCTGCCGTATTTAAATGAAAATTCAGTCTACGTTACAAATAAGTGAGCCATATGAAAGACCAGAGATTCATCACGGCAAGCGACAATTAGACAACGTTTAGCAATCAGCCTATGTCAAAATGAGTAATTTTAATATTCAACAACCTTAACATTATGTTGAAAATTAATTTGTACCTGTCTCTTGTGATTTTGATGGAAGTTCCCAATATGCATCAGACGTACGGCGTTTATGCTTAGCTTCACTCATCTTCAACCCTGCACCTGTCAGTGTGAAAAGTTCCATATTAGATGTGCCTGGGAACTGTTGATATTAAATACGCATTCGAACAATAGATTTCGGTGTGGTTACTGTGATTGATCAGTTGTGACCCCAGTTTTAATATACGGTTGTAGTGGTGACAACATTAGTAATAAACTATTGTAACAAGATTTTATTTTCCAGATAATGACTTCTATCTTTCTAGAACTACTACTACTACTATTACTACTACTACTACTACTACTACTACTACTACTACTACTACTACTACTACTACTACTACTACTACTACTACTACTACTACTACTACTACTACTACTACTACTACTACTACTACTATTACTACTACTACTACTACTACTATTACTACTACTACTACTACTACTACTACTACTACTACTACTACTACTACTAATAATAATAATAATAATAATAATAATAATAATAATAATAATAATAATAATAATAATGCGACGATTTATATAGCGCCAGAAACAGCCGAAGTCGAAGAAAAGGACGCTGTACCTGATTTACAAAAGCAATGATGGTCATGTGGTCATGTAAAATTTTTAAAACATAGGTCTTGAGCTGTGAATTGAATATCACCAAAGATGGCGCATTCTTTACTTGGTCGGGAAGACTTTTCAGCGTGGTGTGTCCAGCGATATAGGAGTAACAGTCGCCAAACCTCGTGGAAGACCGCGGGACTTCTAGTTGATTTTTGTAGTTGAATTATTGGCATAGAAGCTTCTTTTTATTTAAAATGATTTTTAACTTGATCATATTATTTTGTCAGTAAACTGTGTTTTACTATGTTCAAGTAACTTATGCGGGCTTTTAGCACATCTTGAAGAATTGTATTTGGCCTACATGTATATTCAATTTTTTACAATACTGGGACATTAGATTCCACTATACCGTGTTTTTGTTTAAAAAACATTCTTCTGCGACTGAAAAGTATTAATTCAACGCGAAGGTATATCTACACTAATAAGCCTGAAAGCAATAGTCCTACAATAATGAACGAGAAAGTGCATTTCCTCTTTTGCTCTTATCTGATTCAAAAGAAGCAGCCGATGGAATAATGTTTTTTTCTTCTTCTATTATGTGATCTGATTTATCTTCGCCTGTAGTTCCCTTTTGTTCACATTATCCTCTTCAAGAGAATACCGACATCAAACGGCCAATAAGTTAATAGTTACTAAAGAATTCCAGCATGTAGTTCTCAAAAATAAAGTAACCATACATGCAGAGGACAAACTGTGCACACGGTGTTTGTACTTCTAGCACAAAATAGTCATTAGTTGTAACAATACAATTTGTACATCTTCACGAATATTTGATATTATTTGTCATAAAACTGTATCGTCGCAAGAACAATAAAAGAGGAATTCATTTTCGACCACATTGAAATGAAATTGCCTTATACTCATAATTTGTGCGTGGCAAGCGGCGGTTGATCAATGGACAAAATATTTTAATTTTTTATTCCGAAGGATTTTCCTTTGTTTTCTATAAAATTTCGCACACTGAATTCAATTGTGTTCTCAGAATTTGTGTACGACGTAGGGTTTTTGAGAAAAAATTGTATGAAGATTAAAAAAACAAAAATTTATTTAGTGCAAATATTTATAACGTAGGCCTACTTGTAATTTAATTTGAGGACACTCTAAAACCGAACTGCGGTTTGCATTGCGTTTGTATTCGATGTTAGGAGCTTCTCTGATCAATGTCCAACAGTAATCACCCATCATATTAGTGCTCCACACACCCTGGTATGATCGTTTCTCCATTGTGGCAATGACGAAATCGTTCGCTATGTTCATTGCTGACGTCACCAAGATTTTCTGGGAAAAAATCATCCAGATGGGATGCAAGAAATGTATTTTTAACGACATTAACCTCCATCAGATGAAATGCTTGAAGCACCTTTTCAACAAGCTGAACATAATTTGGTGATTTGTCATTGCCCAGAAAGTTGCTGACATGGTCCGTTAAAGACTGCTACGCAGTTAACTCAACTTTATTTATGAGTTATCACAGTGAATGTCGTTCATCAGTTCGCTGATCTGTGGACCAACAAAATTAATATGCCTTCTCGTATCTTGACCTCACTTATGTGAGGAAAATGTTTCCATGGGCGTCCGGCGGGGTTTAGGGGGCATTTGTTCTCCGGATTTTGCAAAAGTTTTACAAAAATAAAATCTTTTGATTTTTATGATTATTATAACACGGATTTCAATGCAAACACAAACTGAATTATTTAGGTAAGTTTTTGTTGTCACGTGTTCTGTGTTCATGAATGCTGAATAGCTTATGTAAAAACATAATTTTGCTCCACCCTTCAAAAATTTAACCCCCAGCTAAATTGTACCCCTCTCTAAAAAATTCATGCGGACGTCCATGCTTTCTCTTTAAGTACTTGAACCCTTGTCCTTTTTGTTCAATGCCTTGACAAAGTTCTTCAATAGTCCAAGCTTGATGTGAAGAGGTAGCAAGGAAATCTTACTGGGGATCAACAAGTGGTTCGTGATAAACTTTGCTTTGGCCTGGTATCAAACGCTTGTGAAGTGACCAGTCCTTCTTGATGTAGCCTAGTTGGAATCTCTTGCACGACTGTCCCACTCACAAATGAAGCAACAGTCATACGTTGTATACCCTAGCTGCATCTCAAAAATAAGTGGTGCAACTTTCAAAACACCACACAGATTCCAGTTGTGCTTACTCTCCTGGATCGACGACAGTAACAGCTTCTGAGCTTTATACTATCGTACGTCTTTTCATGTAAACATGTAAACAGCATGCCCTACATATTTCCAGCGTGTATTAGCACTGCTTTAAGGCTTAATCGATGAACAGTCGCCATTCTATTAGATCTTAGTGACAATCGAGTAGGCCCAGCAATCCTTCAACATCTTTTGCAGAAAGAAAAAGTTTCGCTTTTATCAAAAACCTGTTTGCAATCGCGATGGCGCTTGCGAAATACAAAAACTTTATCCTGATAAACTTTACATCCAAAATACAGTTCATGCGCTTCCTTGACAAGCGGTGTTATTACTTCCTTCTCAGATTTCAAGGTGAACTCACCGCCGATGAACAAAACGTATCACTCCTGTTCACAAATTTACGTGACATTTGGACTCAACACGCTACTTTAACACATGAAAAACAGGAAAATATTACCGCAATGGTCAGTGATGGGCACTAATATATTTTTTAGTCAAACTAAAACTATTTTCCAACTAAAAAAATTGTTTAACTAAAGTTGGTCACTTAATGAAATTACATTAGCTAACTGTACTAATCAAATTAGCTCATACAATCACAAATCCATTGTTCATTACAACATGTGACTTAACTAATATACAATAATCAAAGTGTGTTGTGTGGGACAGAGGCATCCATTACACATTTTGACAATAACAGAGGTTGAGCAACTGCAATAATGCAGAGCGTCAATGACAATTTCACCTTCAAACTATGTAATGCGTAATGTTCTAGCATACAGTTACAGGCATACTGTAAGTAGTGTATGAATTTGGGTGGCGAGTCATTCGCGTGGCGCGAATCTTAACGACGGTTGCTGCTGCTGCTGTCACCGTAGCAGTTTTCCCCCAATTTGGTCCAATAGACATCCCTGGATGCTGGCGCTAGGCGTCAGACGGGAAAGTAGACGTAGAGGAGTAAAATGGCGAAATATGCAAGTATGACTTAAAATTTTTCTGCAGATTAATGACTAAAAAATGAATTATTTTCGGAGATGAATTCCTACAAAGTTTTTCGTTGGTCCGTTGGTCACTACCCCCACAAACTTTAGATCCACAAACTTTGATTCCCTCACAGAAGAGTGGGACTAGCTTAAACACTGGTTTGCATGTATGTATGTATGTAGGTATGTATTATTTTTTGGCCCCCCTGATGAACCTTCTGGATCCACCCCTGACGTTTGTTGGATATGGACGCTGGTCCTAGTGATAGACAGGAAAGTAAAGTTCGTCCTTATATCATCTCTTTCTCGCTCATCTTCTGCAATGGCCCAGCTTCTAGGAAGCATAGGATCAGTTACAGATAGATTAGATAGCATAGCAGTTAGCCAGTCAGATTTAGCCTTTTTGTTAACGTGACTTAGCTCGTAAGAAAGATGATGTCAAAGGTACTCCACTAGAGTTAGCACATTCTCAAGTGTAGATAACACACTTTCGACTTGAATTAGCTAGTAGTGTAGCTGATGTAAGAGACAATATGGCTAAAATGAGAGGCAGCCAGGCAAATTTAGCTAGCAGTATGAAGGAAATGAGAGACAACCAAACAGAACATAATTATGTGACGCCTTGAAAGACTTGGAGGCTTCTTCTATTGGTTCCGCAAGTGATAATCAAACCCCAGATCATTCTCCTCGTATGATCGCTGAGTCTAGCTTAGCCGCGCCTTTACCACTCGTTGTTGCAAATGTTGCTCGAAGTACTTAGGAACCGCTCGGAGTAAGGTCCGACCAGGGAGCCAGCGCACCTCCACCCACGTTCAGAAGGAGTAAACGCTTAAAAAAGAAATCTATATTAAACTATAGTGAACTAGGGAACCACTGGAGTCGAATCCCAGCAGATCATGTAGTTGATCATGGATCAGACCACCCCACTGGATTAGAGGTTCTTCCTTCCACGCACTTGCGAAAACGCGTGCCTCCCCATTTCATGAGCCTGACGTAGCACTCAGTGCTGGGGGTGGGCCGCGGCGTAAAACAGTCTATCCATTTGCTTGGTGTGCTATGGCTAATGATCGATGTGAGATCTGACACCTCTTCTCACAACACAGATCCTGAATGTTTCCATTTTTGTTCGAAGTGGCAGTTCGAAGTTCATTAGGGAGATTGTCATCTGTTAGTCTGCATCTGTTTTTGTATGTTGTTAGTTTCATCTTTGAGAAGAACTGTTCACAAATATAGGTGCTTGGGAACAGTGCAACAATTTCGGGGCATGAAATCTAAGTGAAGATGACTTCTAAAGAACCGAACCTACCAGTGTGTGCACTTGTTTCATGCAGAGAGTCATTACACTGATGGCCGAATAGTAAACTAGTTCACGAGACTGGAGGCCGGATTATTACTAAATAAGACACAGATGTTTAAGTGTCGGCCAACGTAGAGAAATCCAGACATTCATGAAGGGCTGGAAAAAGGTTCCCAAGTGTCAGGAACACTGCTAATAAAATTTTAAAAGACGTGTCAAGGGCCGGTCCAAAGGTCCCCAGGGGCCGGCCCGGCCCTCGTATGTTGCCCACCTAGCAGCAGCATTTGAGTGCCGCCTGGATAGGAGAAAGGCGGATCTTGGGGAGGCCAATAAGGAGACATAGTCAAAGTAAGTGAAGCCTCAGCGTCAGGAAACTTGTTAGGATTATAATTATAGACGAGACTACAACATATAATATTTGAAACAGCTATCCAATACTTTCATAACGTGGTCACGTTTTAAAGAAGAGAACGTTATGAAGTACAATTATTAAGTAAACTATTGGCTCTCTATCAGGGCTGAAGTGGTAAAATTAGAGGTGAGTACACGCTAGGCCTACCGGTTAGTTTTCCGAAACAAATTGGAGGTGTGCATACGCTAATGGTTAGTTTTCCGAAAGATATTAGAGGTAAGTACAAATATTTTGTGAGATGAGCATACGGTCTCTAGAGGTGAGTATACGCTGTATACCCGCGTATACCCTCGACTACAGCCCTGCTATCTATACATTGTGGCCATAATTATATATTTACGACAATACAATGTTTCAAACCATATATTCGCTTGTCGATCCTTAATGCGGGTTTAATCACACGATCACAACTATCGACACATTTTCTTGATTGAAATCTGCCCCGTATCCAATCTGAAACAGAAACTAAACCTACTTGCAATTCATGTTTTTAAAGGCATATACAGTCTTTTAGCATGTATGTAAGCGCACCTGCCATTTTTGTTTTAGTTAAATCTCAAATTTGGGCAGGTCACGTAGCCACATTTTATTATAAATTTGTCTGCAACAGCTGCTGACTAAACTTTAAAATTAAAATACATCGATTAACAATTCTACATTAGCCTCTCTTTCTTTGTCTTAAAACTTGCCTTTATTCCCAAGGACTTTTGCACTGGAGCGCCTCTGATTGGTGGGCACGCTTTATAAGTTTTGAAATACACTACATTACAACCTTTACAAATATAGGCCTATTAGACTAGTAGAGCTTGAGTTGGATGTATAGCGGACACTCGCATTTACCCATTGAACTAAAATATATAACCCTGTATTATTAACCTTTTTTTTACCAATAAATGGCTGAAATGCGTCTGAGCGTATAACTCGAAGATGCGGTGAATAAGATTTACTGATTGAATAATGAATCATTGTGGCAGTATCAACAATAGATTCGTAAGCTACATTACACTTACTTTATTCAATTACAATCAGCGATAACTTTTTGGTTCTTAAGCTTAATAAAGATCTTCTAGTGTACTACTGTCAAATCAGTCTTTCCGTCACCTCAGGATTTCAAGCTTGTAGCATTGTTCATTGCCTAAGGAGCTGCGTTAGAACGTGCTTCTGCTGTCCAAATCTCGCATAGATTGCTTGTAGACATAGTGTTTTCCGAAGTGATATATTTATTCAGTCAACCTATATTATTCACTCACCATCAATTCCAGTGAATTCTTCAATTAAAAGCACCTCCTCGTCATCCAGTCTAAGTGCGACTTCTAAAGATTCTTGTGGTTTATTTGGTAGAGAGAACATTAGACGATATAAAATACGTTCAATAATAGACTTCAGACGCCCTGAGTTGAAGGCTTTCATAAGCAACTCCATATCGTCTGTTGTCTTGCAGTACAGAAAAATTTCAATGCTTTTCCCAGGTTTAGAGGAAAGCAGGAAACTACGCATTCCGTTTAATTCTTCAAGTACTGCTCCTTTAGAAGCAGAGTCTGCAGCATATTCCTTCACTTTGGTTTCATTTAGCAATATAGATAAAGGATTGTCGAGCTCTGGATGATTTGTATTCACATGTAATGCCACCACTTCACCTGTTAGAAAGTTAGAAATCAAGCAGAAACAAGTTAAGTTGCTCCAATATAACTTTTATATCTGGAGGCCTTTAATGTAGGCTACATGTACGCTTCTCTCACAAACTTCTAAAGCACTGTTGTGAAGGTGCTATAGATATGTTGTTGAGTGTTGGAAAGTGGGTCTCTTATGTTTTCTTTAAATGGGTCCATGTCGAAAGCCTATGTCACAATTCCGCTTAAAATATAATACGACATGTATGAAGTTAAGTTTTGAAGTTTGCTCAATTTAGCGTCTCTATGGACAATCCATGCATATAAAATAGCATAAAATAAAATTAATATAGTTGTTTCCCGCTCCCTCTCATTCTCTGCAGCTTCCACTCTGGTCCATGCTTTTATTGTCAATCGCTTGGATTACTGTTGCTCTCTCTCTTCGTTAGACTTCCTCAGGTTCGCCTTAATTGTCTGGAGAGGGTCCTGCGGAAGGCTGCACGCTTAGATGGCCATGTTTCAGAGTTCATGCGAGACGTCCTCCACTGGCTCCCTGTTCAGCATCGTCTACCTTACAGGGTTTCCTCAATGGCTTGGCATTGCATCTTAGGGCGGCCTCCGGCCTACATCTGTGAGTTGTTCACTTTAACTTCTGCTTGTGTGGGGCACCGTTCCGTGCGCTCAGCCTCTCGGGGAGACTTTGCTGTTCCCCGCGCTTGTACTGCTATTGCACAGCGTAGGGAATTCTCGGTGGTTGGTCCTGCCATCTAGATTGATCCCCTTCCGCTTTGTTCCCTCCTTAGGGTACTTTCTGGTTCTTTCTACGGCCTTCTGAAGACTTTCCTTTTTCATTTGGGTCAGGAGCACCACTGAGTAGATTTCTTGAAAGGGCACTATATAAGTCTTATAGATGAGTAGATAGATAGATAGATAGATAGATAGATAGACAGACAGACAGACAGACAGACAGACAGACAGACAGACAGACAGACAGACAGACAGACAGACAGACAGACAGATAGATAGATAGATAGATAGATAGATAGATAGATAGATAAACAGACAGATAGATAGATAGATAGATAGATAGATAGATAGATAGATAGATATATATATATAGATAGATAGATAGATAGATAGATAGATAGATAGATAGATAGATAGATAGATAGATAGATAGATAGATAGATAGATAGATAGATAAACAGACAGATAGACAGACAGATAGATAGATAGATAGATAGATAGATAGATAGATAGATAGATAGATAGATAGATAGATAGATAGATAGATAGATAGATAGATAGATAGATAGATAGATAGATAGATAGATAGATAGATAGATAGATAGATAGATAGATAGATACATAGATAGATAGATAGATAGATAGATAGATAGATAGATAGATAGATAGATAGATAGATAGATAGATAGATAGATAGATAGATAGATAGATAGATAGATAGATAGATAGATAGATAGATAGATAGATAGATAGATAGATAGATAGATAGATAGATAGATAGATACATAGATAGATACATAGATAGATAGATAGATAGATAGATAGATAGATAGATAGATAGATAGATAGATAGATAGATAGATAGATAGGTAGATAGATAAATAGATAGATAGATAGATAGATAGATAGATAGATAGATAGATAGATAGATAGATAGATAGATAGATAGACAGACAGACAGACAGACAGACAGACAGACAGACAGACAGACAGATAGATAAATAGATAGATAGATAAAGCCAATATGCTGGCTAAGTAATGAACTAGTTTACCTTCATTAAAGTTTATATGTAGTATACATATACATATATATTATATATGTATGTATATGTATCATACAATATATAAATACTTAAACAAAATATGCATAAATATGCATAAATATATGGGTCATTATCCGAAATGTTACAAATGTCGTCTCCGAAAAACAAAACAAAATTTTCCCCCAAATTGGTTGCAAGTGTTTTTTCAGTCATGTACATAGTTAAATTTAACCAATTTGAAAGAAATCCACTATATTTTGAATCATAAGTTAATTTTTTTCAGAATTTATAAAGTCAAAACTCCTCTTTTTTCATTACAGTCCGCCCTTTTTGTGTAATCATATTTAATCACAGGGACCTGAAATATTCATCTGGTGCTTATAAAATGGCAATTTCTTAAAAGTAGATGATACCAGCATTAAGTAGGAATACAATTATAGGCCTTTCCTTCACATAATATATTAGTCTGGTGTCAAGAAATTAAGACATTTTCCGAAATTATTTTAAAAAAGAAATATTATTTTCAGCTACAGAAAAAAATCTGTGCAGCATTAGCTATAACTGTATGTTATATGCATTAGATACAAGTTGAACAATATTTTAAGAATTGCTAGTAAATTTTAAATACTTGCAATTTATTTTTATATAAAATAAATCACTGAAAATAAATGCTATTCACTTTCAACAATGTGCCATTACCATCCGTGACAAGATGGAACTATCATGAGAAAATAGCAAAAATGTGATGTAAATGGATGGTAATGATGAAAAACAACCGCGGATGGTAATGACATAATGATGAAACTTAAAACAGCCGTCAAACATTTTCATGTGAATTACTCCATCAGGTAATTTAATTTTAATCAGTTCAACAAAAGCGACAAATAAAATAAGTTATCAATGTTGTAATCTACCTAAACCAGGAAATACAACACTAGATGGTAATGAAACAGAAATTTACTTTTCTTGCAATTTGGAACACACAAACTTAAATTTAAAATAAAACATTATGAATTTCAACACAAATCTGTGTGATTCCATTAATAGTTGACAATATCTTGTTCCTGATGTTTTTCTTTTAGTAAGTAAGCACGTTCTCTAACAGTTATAGGCAGTGGCGTAACAACCTAGCCGGGGGCCCTTGGACAATCTAAGCTTGGGGGTCCTTACCCATTAAAAAGTGAAAATAATGAGAAAGCTATTTTTAACAGCAGTTAGGTTAAAAAAGAGTATTAAGCGTTCTCATTAATGATCCATAGTTCAAGTAAATTAATAGTCAAGACAAAACAAGAATACAACAAAAATGTATTGCCTACGTACACAGTATTGTAATGTCTGTTAGTTCTCATACTGAGCTCTCACATCACGTCATCTATCCCGGAACTGGCCACTGCCTGTGTGTTGTTTGTCACTCCCAGTCACCGTCGCCTGTGGGGAGCGCTCCTTCTCTGCATGTATAGACCTAGCTCTTCAGAGAATTACTTCACGAATTTGGCTATTCTAGCCTTGCTATTAGCAAATGTGTCTATCAAATCATCAATAAGCTTATTCAATTGTTTTGCACATTCGTTTTCGATCGCAAGAAGAGCAAGACCAAGACCATCAAGCCTGTCCTATGAGATAGTGGATCTAAGATACGTCTTTATGTTTCAATTTGGAGAAGGAGCGCTCCGCACTGGCGACTGTGACTGTGACTCTGGGAGAGTGGCAAACAGCACACAGGAGTATAGTCAATTTCGGGATAGATGACGTGATTAAGAGCTCAATATGACTTTCAGTATGCCAACACAGTTTTTGTTGTTTCGAGTTCCTTGCTGAACTCACGTCTGAAGGATCGCACCTCTGACATAAAATCGGGGCCGATGTCCGATGAATATGTTTGCTGTAGTTTTGTTGCTGCTAATTCCAAATCAACATCGGATAAGTGCAGCAGAGATTTGGGATAAAGAAAACTAAACGCTGCAGAAACTAAACGCCGCAGAAACTAAACGTTGCCCTTCAAAACGTTGCCCTTAAGCTGTGCCATTGCTGTGTCTGCAATAGCGGAAAATAAATGACTCTTGACAGCCACTTCTGGATTTTGAAGACGTTCGTCACTGTTCACTTCGTCAAAGAATTTCTTTGTGCGCTGTTTCTAACAGCAATGAACAGCATTAAAATTCGGTGTAATCTTCCAAATAGCTGAGGTTGCTGCAGTTGCAGTAATGATAGTTTCCCATGAATCACGCGTGTAAGTCAGTTCACCAAATGCCATGGAAAGAAGTCTGGTAGCAGCAGATAGGAAATTCATTACAAAATGCTAATCAGTGGCTTAGCTAAAATTTTACAATAGGGATTGTGTAATGGGAAGCAGTGATCTTCAGAGACCCCAAACATGGGTGGGCTGATAGGCCGATCTCCGGAGGCATAGAATTGGTGAAGCAGATTACCTACTTTAAAAAGCAAAACAACAACTGTTATTCTAAATTTAGAAGTTCCTTACCGTCCATTGAGTCTTAGATTCTCTGTCTCTTGTAGCCGTCGATTAAAAATTTAATTAGAAGTCGTGTTTTGTTTTGTTTAAAAGTAAGCGAATCAAGACTGCATTCTGAACAAGAAAGACGCACTTTCACGTGAAGCTGAGGAGTATGAAGAATGGACGTACGTAGAAAGGATAGTGTGCATAGGCCACAAGGCTTGTAGAGATACATTGAGAGAGAGAGAGAGAGAGAGAGAGAGAGAGAGAGAGAGAGAGAGAGAGAGAGAGAGAGAGAGAGAGAGACAGACAGACAGACAGACAGACAGACAGACAGACAGACAGACAGACAGACAGACAGACAGACAGACAGAAGACAGACAGACAGACAGACAGACAGCGCGAGATAAAACGAGAGAGACAGTGATAGAGAGCGAGCGAGCGAGTGAGAGAGCGAGTGAGAGAGCGAGTGAGAGAGCGAGTGAGAGAGCGAAAGATAGACGAACAATTAGGCAGATGTTTCAGGCATTTCTTAGCACTGGAGCTGAGAGGTATGCGTTATAATGCGTATAATATTATCGTTAAAATCTATGCAATGGGTGTCGCCTGAAAGGAGAATCTGGCTCATGGACAACCACAGTCGATCAGAGTCAAAAATACCCCGACCTCTGCGACCCGGTGACCTAGATAGATACCAAGCGTACATACGTCTATGGCCCTGTATATCATGTATCATACAGGCTAGTTCAGGCTGCAGAGAGGCTTAGACCTACATGGCCTTGTTGTGGCACTTTTGAACATCGTAGGCTAATATGTCATCAGACCAAATTAAACAAACGAAAAAATTTTGCACTTGGAGGAAAAATGAAAGAATAGGGCCATAAAGCAGAATGTGATACAGGGTGCGCAGTAAAAGAGCTTGGAGCCCTTTGGACCTCGGGGGCCCCTGGACTTTGTCCACCCTCGTTATATGGCTGTTACGCCACTGGTTATAGGCTTCCCAAAAATTGAGATGGCTATGATGCTTAGTTCTATGGACAAGTATAAATAGGCCCAAAAAGAAATAAATGTTACGAAAATGAGTCTAAACGTTTAATTATTGCATATGCTAGCTACTGATTAATCAAAATAATATTCCATTGTTACAGGTTGTAATGGAATAAATATGCGTAAAAGCCTAATTTAATGCATTGTGCACCGTCTTGGACAGAGGATGGTTATGATATTTTGTATAAATTATATTTAGTAATTTTTTCCTAAATTTCTTAAATCTAGCAGCTAAAACAATAATGGAAAATGTTAATCTGCTCATTCTTTGAAGGATAGGCAAAAAGCAACAAAATTTGAAGAAATTATCGAAAAAACTCAAAACACCAGAATGGGACATCAATTCTGCACTTTTCGGAGAATGACCCATATATCCACTTTAGCTACATGTTTTTCATCTAATGATGTTGATAAATCAAGACCTTTACCTTCATGTAGGTAGTCGGCAACGTGATCTTGATGTGTTTCTCTTAATGCTTCTTCGAAGCAAATGAACGAATGGTTGCTTCGCCTCTGAATGGCATTGATGAGGATCGAGTTTCTTTTGTAAATGGCGAGTAGATCTACTCGGACATCTTGGCAATCGGTCTTACTTATGGCTTCCTTAGCTTCAAGGCTTGACACAAGCGTCTCACTGTAATGAATCGAATCTATTAGCTTTGGCTTGATTTTTATCAGTCTCTCATAGTTTTCGATTGACAATGGAACGTGTGGTTCTATACACCAAAGAAGAGAAAAACAAGTGAGCTTGAACTTGGCGAATTTTACAAAACTCTCATAAAGTATATTAGGGCCTACATGCTGTCGTACCGAGTGTTAATGGTGATGCGATATAGCTTAGCACAGGCATAGAAAATGGGGCTTAAACTTCTATAAACTTTCTAATTCGAATGATTTCCAATTTTTTCATCAGACTCATCTGCATTTAACCACTAATAATTTTTAATAAAAAATAGTTCAAACGATTCTTTTTTCGTTCACAATGATAGCCTACTAGTCTATGCTATTATTCAACTAATAAACATAATTGTATATACAATTGTTGTCTTTTAAGCAGTGCACGCACCAAATGTCATCTTTGTGCTCGTGATCCTTAAAACTAGGCTACTAAAATTTCTATTTGAAAACTCAAACAGAAACGTTAATAATTATTTTCTATGATTGGCGACATCTGTGGCGTATCGAGGTGGGTGGCAGTTAAAGTAGGTCAAAGGTTCTACTAAGAGCATTTCATTCTACACGGGAATGCAGTCAATGCACTCATTTGTAGTAAAGAACACACCTGTAACAGTTAAGAACCAATACAAATGAGAAGCTAACCGTCATTTTTTCCTTTCAAAAAATTCGCCACATGAAGTTGCTCGTTTTCTTCCATAACATTCACAAAACAATTAAATAAGCCACGACTATTTTTCATCCAGCCATATACCAATTGACACTGCTTGCGCAACGCCTTCTCTGTTTCAATTTCGCTAACTTGATCTTCACTCAGGCCTTTGGAAGCCTGTAAGCAAGCTACAATCTTGATGTTGATATTTGTGCACCTTAACAAAATGCCAAGGTTTCCTTCGATTACGCGATAGTACGACATTGCTGAGAACGTTATTTATCTGAAAGTAAAAATATGACTGGTCTACACAAAGCTTGTATCGAAGCAAATGTCCATAATTAGGTCAATCAATACAGTTGCTAGAGCTAGCTAGTCAACGACTAGTCAAGTCATTTACTAAACATCCGTGATCTGTACCTATATTAAGCACCAATAAAAATTTTATGGGCGAAATTACCCATGCTCACTGAGACGCTGCTAATTCTTTAAATAGGAATAATTGAATATGATGCAATGGAATTATCCATTGTCATCGAATAGACCTATGTCATGAACCTAAAAATATTCATAAAGGCTGGTTTTAAAAAACCATCGTCGTAGTCGTCGTCGCTATCATCACATTTAGTCAAAGTTACTCTCGTGTTTAGTCTAAGTATTATTATGTCGTCATTTGTAGTGTAGTGCATTTCAAAACTTATAAAGCGCCTCTACCTATAGTACCCTGCAATCAGAGGTGCTCCCAATGGGAAAGTCCTCGGGAATAAAGGCAAGTTTAAAGAAAACGAGAAGCTGTGGCATGACCACCAGATGGTAGTGCAGCCCAGACCGAAGGAGGAAGCTGATTCCACAATGAAGGGCCAATACTAACAAAGGAACGAGACTGGGTCATGGCCGTTCTCACTCGGGAACAAATAAGTCAAGTCGATCAGAGGAACGGAGGGCGAAGTGAGCCAGCTGAGGCGAAAAGACGTATCGAGTCACAGAGGTATGTAGTCCCATGTAAGATCGGCAAATAAAGATAAGTACCCAAGTTGGATGCAGGCAGTAAGAGGAAGCCAGTAAAAATGTTCAAACAAGAATGTGGGAATATGGGAGAAATGTGGGCGACGGGCGATTAGTCTGACAGCTGCGTTAAGAACAGATTGTAGAGGGGAGAGACGGACTTTGGGGAGGCAAACAAAGACGGAGTTAGGCCTACAGTAGGCCTACTCATCTAGCGTAGCGTGGTCTTCGTTTGCTTATCTACTTCAGAATCTGTCATGTAGCGAATCGCGTGAAATTTGGTTAATGGTTACTTAATATTACAAGCTGTAATGGCGCTCAGTCTACAGTAAATAATAGGCCTACATGAACAGGAGAATCAATCTAAACCGCGGTCTAGTTAATAATTTTAGATTTACTGTTGAGCTTGGCCTCCAAACTAGTAATTGACCAGAAATACAAACCTTACGACATAGACAGAAAATGCGACTAACGCAGAGAAAACTAAAACGCTGGTTATTGCAAAAGAAAGAGACCACAGAACACATCAACATCCAAGGACGACCTAACGAACACGAAGATTAATTGATTTATCTGGAACGTCTAATAACAATTATAGATGGTCATAGCGGAAACATCATGAAAAGAAGAATTGGACGAACCTCACGAGCATTTTCAAAAATGATCATGATATGAATAAGCAGGGATATAAAAGAGAGAAACCAACGGTAACAACATAATTATGATATACATTTATAGAACTTGAACACATCTATACAATGTCTATAATACATGTGAATAGAACTGAATAGACGAAGCTAGCCTGAAGGAATGCGCACAATATCCTCAACCTATAACTGAATAGCCGTAAGTAATTGACCTAAACTAAATAAATTGTTCCTGGGTCCAATATCTAGGGCAATCTAGGCTATTTTATACATCTTCAGAATATATGACACATGTCTATGCCTATTCATAAATCCCTCTACAGAGGATAATTTATGCAAAGCTAAATGTCTTAACTGATTCTACAATACAGTCCGTGAGATCCCCACCGCTGCCCGTTTGAAAGGGGACCACGCCTTTTAAGGTCTCAATGTGTTAAAATCTCTGAAATGAGCCACCGTCGGTATGCGAACTCACAATCAAAGCACAGACACGTACGTTTTAACCAATGGATATAACCGGGCAACATTATTATTGTCTAGGTTGTCGATGAGGACTTTGAAATCTTCAATGAACCTGTAGGCTAGACGGCGGTTGCGATCGAAGTCGATAGATGACAGAGATGGGATTCGGGCCTCGAATTATTCAGAAGAAATTGAGTAATACCTGAAAGTTGATAGAGATCGCATCAAGTTCCACACTTTGGCGGGCAAATAAGCCTAATGAAAAACTTGGGTCTTGTCCCATCGATCGAGAGAAAACAGAGCAGAAAACAGAATCACGGCGCTCCACTGTGGTGGATTACAGGTGCAGATCGCCAGAGCGCAACCTCTGAGGCAGATTGATTCAAAGTTTCAACCGCGAATGTATGAAAACCCATACCGTCAACTGTCGCGTTGTGTGTTCCATTAAGGCTCCGGATACGATGTTCAAAAACCAAGCCCAGCTTATTGCCTTAAACGTCTCTTTTTTCAGTTCTACTACATACAACGTACGACGGACGTAGGCCTACTGTGTTGCAGAAACTTACGCTAGCGGTAAATTTTTCACTGAAAGAAATCTCTTAACGCTTTTGACCTTCGGATCGTCATACAGTAGTTGGCGTAACATAGCAAAAAAAGAAGTTTAATGCGGTTCAGAAGGCATGCAATCTGTATTGGAAATAACTGATGTATGGAATTAGGCCTAATCTAAATCCTACAAAGACCAAATTGATCTGGTACCATGCAGCAGTAATAAACGATTGATCTAAAATTGTTGACCTCACTGATATTCCCTGATTTCACTTTTTCCTCCAGTGTTCGTGACCTGGGTGTCACACTAGACAGTGCCTTGACTTTCACTGAGCATCTCTCTCTCTCTTCTTACCCGCTATTGCCAACTCAGGTGTCTTAGAGTCATCAGGAGATCGGTATCTTCTGCGGTGTTTACGACCATGCATGGTGCATGCATTTGTATCTACGCGCATTGACTATTGCAATTCTGTTTTAATTGGTAATGTTCGGCTGTCTCCTGTGCAATCCGTCTTAAATGCTGCAGTTAGACTTATTGTCCGCTTACCACGATACTCACACATCACCTTGCATATGCAAAATGAACTTCACTGGCTCCCTGTCCGGTTTCGAATTAGATTCAAGGTCATTCTTCCAGTCACTAGATCCCAGTTAGGCTTAGCGCCTATATACCTTTCTGAACTGATGAGCAAACCAACCTCTTCACACTCCTCTAGCCCCCTTTGTTCTACTGACCGATTGGACTTGTTGGTGCCTCGGTCGCGAACCTCATTAACTCAGCATCGGGCTTTTGCCTTGGCTGGCCCTTCACTGTGGAATTAACTCCATTCTATGATCCGGAGCAGGATCCTCGGGGCGTTTTCACCAGCTTCACTGAAATTCTTAAAAACCTTTCTTTTTGCACGAGCCTAACACGTTGAGCGCTTCTGAATAGCTCTGCTGCGAGGAGCGCTTTACAAATGTTTATATTACATTACATTGCATTATAATTTATAACTGGGCCAATCAGCTTCATTTAAGCTATCGTAGAAAGCGATTCTTGGTGTAGTTTTACCTCAAGTGTTGTTTTATATATATATATATATATATATATATATATATATATATATATATATATATATATATATATATATATATATATATGTATATGTATGTATATATGTATATATATCTAATTGCAATAATATAAGAAATTAAAATGACCATTCCTACAATAGACAGGTTTTGGGTTAGGCTATGTGAAATGTAACTATTTGCAACATGTAGGCCCTAATAGGTAAATACGAACTAACAGATTTATACAGTAATAGGCTAAGCTACTGCCCTACTTCGGTAACCGATTAGTTAAAGGATTCGGCTTGTAACTCCAAGAGTGTGGGTTCGAGCGTCCCCGATGCTTTTACTGTGTGAGGACCTCGACGCACAATTGCGTAGCGCCACCAATGTTCTGTCGTATGATCATGTGTGAACTAACGAGCTTGGATGTTGGGCAATATATCAGATACAGTCGTAGTTTGTATTTTTGTACTTCAACCTATAGGCCTAACGAGCAGCAGCTGTTATCATGAAGAATGTAGCGGTATTACACAAATAAATTCTGTTTCTATGCATTTTAATTGCTACGATTTAATTACTGTTTCATCCTGTTCGTGTGTTGTCAAGTCGAGAGTGCCTCTGAAGGTTTTCAAATTTGTGACAAAAATAGCAACTATTATTACGACATGACGTGATGATTAGTTACTGAGTATGTTATGTCACGTAATGTAACGTTACATTCGTTACATCTGTTCGTAGTTCGTGAATGTTTGTTAATTTGCGATTGACCAAAATTCCATAGGAACAGCCGATAAGGTAGCCATGAATCAATCTAGAGTTGAATGCATGTGTTTCTTCAGGCAAACGTCTAATCGCTTCAACGCCCAACGTACGATTATTGATCAACCTAAGTAATACTCCAGAGTTTAGCAGATATCGCTTGTCCAGCAGCAGACGACAAACGCCAACCATTAATTCAAATGTCTTTGCTGAATCCCTGCTCTCCACGTGAAATCAGCATACGGTATTCCCCATTTCCTAACTTTTAGCATTATTATTAAGCCTTATGATGCTGGTAAATAATGTGATGATGGTAAATTAGTTAATTACTACCAAGCATATCTGCATAATACCCTTACTGGCATCATAGAATTTATTGAATCAAATCCACAAGAATAAGGAATAATGTGAATCATAAGATTGCTACAGGTAGTAATGCTGTAGAGGAAGTGTACAGATAATGCTTTGCATCTGATTAGTTGCTACGATGTACGCGGTCGATATAAGAAGGCAATTATTTGTTAAAAGGCTTGTTAAGTTTTAATCCAAAATGAGATGTGTCATCTGTGAAGTAGACATGCAAACAAGCAACTTAAGAGCATAAAAAGTAAAAATTTATAAACCACAAAATACAAAGGTCGAAAAAACCCACGAACCCTAAAAACGTCAACATAATTTACCTCCAAAGTCAACCTCGTTAGCAAGCAAATTATATCAACTAGCCTATTTATATATAAAAAACTAAAACGCGTCCATCTTTTAGTAGATTCTTGCTTTCGTCATAATCGTTGTCGACCAGAAAAAGTCTGCCATTTGCTTCATCTAGATGTATGCTCCATGGATCTCTTATTCCATGTTTCTCTTTCGACAATAGCACTCGTAAAAATTCTAATGATCGACTCAGCATTAGCACCTTGTTATTTGCGTATTCAGCAACAAATATCGTTCCCGCTTTGTCCACAGCCAAATGAATTGGACCTTGCAAATGTTCTATGCCTGGTCCCTTCTCTCCCCCGAAGGATTTTAGAAGGCCTCCAGTGCCGTCCAAAAGGCACAACCTTCGCTGGTAATCAGCGTAAATGCCATGAATAACTATTATATTACCGCTATTTAATTTAATCGCATGTTGCGGATGCGCTAACTTATATGATAGATTTATTTCACGCACTAAACCTCCTTCTGCTGTGTATTCAATTATGGTATCTGTCTTGTAAGCCGCCAGAACAATATTCGAGTCTTGCGTGATGGACAGACGACCACAGTTACTGCCTGTTGACCATTGTTTGACAACATTCCCATTTGGATCAATTCTTACTATTCCTTTATTCTTACCTTTCCAGTTCATAATGTAGAGACATTTATTGATCTCGCAGGATACAATATCCCACGGAGCTTCTAATATCTTCAACTCAACCCAACGAACTAAAATCAATCTGTAGGCGTCATGAACCTCTATTTGTGAAGAAAGTCGACTTATGATAAATAATTCATTGTCCAAAATGGTTAATCCATGGATAGCTTTGCAGTTTTCTGTAGATGCTTTTGTTTTTATCTCTTTGATCAGATACGGATCTGCTTTACACTGATTTCTCTCTAAAAACATATTTAAATATTATATTTCAGTAGGACTAACAAACGGTAACATAACAATTAAAATATGATATCACCCGCTGGCAGAAAAGTTACTGAAACTATTTTCCATATGCTTTCACTGGTAGTAAATGATACGACGAAATCGGATGTCTGTTATTTTATTAAGTTTTACTATATTAAAAATATTGAACCTATATTATATTATATAAATAATTACAAAGAAAAGGTATCATATGTTAACATGTTATCATGTTAACCTGAGTGAACAAGGCAAGCAAGACATAAACCTAAGTACCTGCTTTATTTAGGTAAGGCTACGATAAAATACTACTAAAATCATTAGTGCAGTTAGACTTATTGTCCGCTTACCACGATACTCACACATCACCTTGCATATGCAAAATGAACTTCACTGGCTCCCTGTCCGGTTTCGAATTAGATTCAAGGTCATTCTTCCAGTCACTAGATCCCAGTTAGGCTTAGCGCCTATATACCTTTCTGAACTGATGAGCAAACCAACCTCTTCACACTCCTCTAGCCCCCTTTGTTCTACTGACCGATTGGACTTGTTGGTGCCTCGGTCGCGAACCTCATTAACTCAGCATCGGGCTTTTGCCTTGGCTGGCCCTTCACTGTGGAATTAACTCCATTCTATGATCCGGAGCAGGATCCTCGGGGCGTTTTCACCAGCTTCACTGAAATTCTTAAAAACCTTTCTTTTTGCACGAGCCTATCACGTTGAGCGCTTCTGAATAGCTCTGCTGCGAGGAGCGCTTTACAAATGTTTATATTACATTACATTGCATTATAATTTATAACTGGGCCAATCAGCTTCATTTAAGCTATCGTAGAAAGCGATTCTTGGTGTAGTTTTACCTCAAGTGTTGTTTTATATATATATATATATATATATATGTATATGTATGTATATATGTATATATATCTAATTGCAATAATATAAGAAATTAAAATGACCATTCCTACAATAGACAGGTTTTGGGTTAGGCTATGTGAAATGTAACTATTTGCAACATGTAGGCCCTAATAGGTAAATACGAACTAACAGATTTATACAGTAATAGGCTAAGCTACTGCCCTACTTCGGTAACCGATTAGTTAAAGGATTCGGCTTGTAACTCCAAGAGTGTGGGTTCGAGCGTCCCCGATGCTTTTACTGTGTGAGGACCTCGACGCACAATTGCGTAGCGCCACCAATGTTCTGTCGTATGATCATGTGTGAACTAACGAGCTTGGATGTTGGGCAATATATCAGATACAGTCGTAGTTTGTATTTTTGTACTTCAACCTATAGGCCTAACGAGCAGCAGCTGTTATCATGAAGAATGTAGCGGTATTACACAAATAAATTCTGTTTCTAGGCATTTTAATTGCTACGATTTAATTACTGTTTCATCCTGTTCGTGTGTTGTCAAGTCGAGAGTGCCTCTGAAGGTTTTCAAATTTGTGACAAAAATAGCAACTATTATTACGACATGACGTGATGATTAGTTACTGAGTATGTTATGTCACGTAATGTAACGTTACATTCGTTACATCTGTTCGTAGTTCGTGAATGTTTGTTAATTTGCGATTGACCAAAATTCCATAGGAACAGCCGATAAGGTAGCCATGAATCAATCTAGAGTTGAATGCATGTGTTTCTTCAGGCAAACGTCTAATCGCTTCAACGCCCAACGTACGATTATTGATCAACCTAAGTAATACTCCAGAGTTTAGCAGATATCGCTTGTCCAGCAGCAGACGACAAACGCCAACCATTAATTCAAATGTCTTTGCTGAATCCCTGCTCTCCACGTGAAATCAGCATACGGTATTCCCCATTTCCTAACTTTTAGCATTATTATTAAGCCTTATGATGCTGGTAAATAATGTGATGATGGTAAATTAGTTAATTACTACCAAGCATATCTGCATAATACCCTTACTGGCATCATAGAATTTATTGAATCAAATCCACAAGAATAAGGAATAATGTGAATCATAAGATTGCTACAGGTAGTAATGCTGTAGAGGAAGTGTACAGATAATGCTTTGCATCTGATTAGTTGCTACGATGTACGCGGTCGATATAAGAAGGCAATTATTTGTTAAAAGGCTTGTTAAGTTTTAATCCAAAATGAGATGTGTCATCTGTGAAGTAGACATGCAAACAAGCAACTTAAGAGCATAAAAAGTAAAAATTTATAAACCACAAAATACAAAGGTCGAAAAAACCCACGAACCCTAAAAACGTCAACATAATTTACCTCCAAAGTCAACCTCGTTAGCAAGCAAATTATATCAACTAGCCTATTTATATATAAAAAACTAAAACGCGTCCATCTTTTAGTAGATTCTTGCTTTCGTCATAATCGTTGTCGACCAGAAAAAGTCTGCCATTTGCTTCATCTAGATGTATGCTCCATGGATCTCTTATTCCATGTTTCTCTTTCGACAATAGCACTCGTAAAAATTCTAATGATCGACTCAGCATTAGCACCTTGTTATTTGCGTATTCAGCAACAAATATCGTTCCCGCTTTGTCCACAGCCAAATGAATTGGACCTTGCAAATGTTCTATGCCTGGTCCCTTCTCTCCCCCGAAGGATTTTAGAAGGCCTCCAGTGCCGTCCAAAAGGCACAACCTTCGCTGGTAATCAGCGTAAATGCCATGAATAACTATTATATTACCGCTATTTAATTTAATCGCATGTTGCGGATGCGCTAACTTATATGATAGATTTATTTCACGCACTAAACCTCCTTCTGCTGTGTATTCAATTATGGTATCTGTCTTGTAAGCCGCCAGAACAATATTCGAGTCTTGCGTGATGGACAGACGACCACAGTTACTGCCTGTTGACCATTGTTTGACAACATTCCCATTTGGATCAATTCTTACTATTCCTTTATTCTTACCTTTCCAGTTCATAATGTAGAGACATTTATTGATCTCGCAGGATACAATATCCCACGGAGCTTCTAATATCTTCAACTCAACCCAACGAACTAAAATCAATCTGTAGGCGTCATGAACCTCTATTTGTGAAGAAAGTCGACTTATGATAAATAATTCATTGTCCAAAATGGTTAATCCATGGATAGCTTTGCAGTTTTCTGTAGATGCTTTTGTTTTTATCTCTTTGATCAGATACGGATCTGCTTTACACTGATTTCTCTCTAAAAACATATTTAAATATTATATTTCAGTAGGACTAACAAACGGTAACATAACAATTAAAATATGATATCACCCGCTGGCAGAAAAGTTACTGAAACTATTTTCCATATGCTTTCACTGGTAGTAAATGATACGACGAAATCGGATGTCTGTTATTTTATTAAGTTTTACTATATTAAAAATATTGAACCTATATTATATTATATAAATAATTACAAAGAAAAGGTATCATATGTTAACATGTTATCATGTTAACCTGAGTGAACAAGGCAAGCAAGACATAAACCTAAGTACCTGCTTTATTTAGGTAAGGCTACGATAAAATACTACTAAAATCATTAGTGCTGAAATAGGCTGTTCATTCAATACTAAATATATTCTATTCGTTACCGTATTGTTCTGATCCAAGGGGTGCCCTTCTGCCCGCTGATCTGAGGATGGCCCTTTTTGGGGCAGGTGATCTGAGGGTGGCCCTTTTTTGTTCGGTGCGGCAAAATTCTAAATCCATTATGCAAGTATAAGAACACAGGGGTATCAATGAAAAGACGAACAGTTCTTTATACTTTACTAGGCTATGAAGAGATAGCAAATTGTATTGACGTGAAACTAAAACATTGTTCAACAATAAATACAGAATTAATGTTGTTTTTCATTATCATAAAATTGAATTGATTTGCAGGCGATTAAGCTGTTGCATTTTACAGTGACTTCTACATGCATAGGCCCTACAGAAAATATTTCCCTCTCGATCGATAGACACACCTCTTTTTTTAGCCATGTCAAAAAGTGCGCTATGTACGTACATATATGTATAGTTCACATGATATAGCGCCAATACCTACCGCTTATGATCTCTAGGCTACAAGATAATGTTTCTGTCGACGGATTAATTACCATAAGTCTGACACATAATTATCGTTTTAAGATATTTTAAAGTTGATGATGTTTTGCAACCCCCTAATAAAAACTTGCTTTAACCGTGATGGGCACTAAACTATTTCCTTTTAGTTAAGGTAGGCCCCTAAATCTATTTTCCAACTAAAAAAATATAGTTTAACTAAATTTGGCAACTAATTTTGGAAAGTAAGCTTAGTTAACTAAACTGAAAAAAGTAGTTAAACTTTTTCCACCTTTTTCCAACTTTTTGCGATAGACATTTTCGCAATAACAGAGGTTAAGTGACTAAAGTGAGCTGTAATAATGCAAAGCGTCAATGACAATTTCACTTTCAAACTATGCAATGTGTACTCTTCTAGCATACAGTTACAGGCATACTGCAATAAGTGTATGAATTTCAAAAGACAGGCTGCTAATGGTAAAACCATGGAGTTACTGTTAATCAATAAGTTCCGCGTTGAGTTGCTGTCAGTGTTCAATGTTCATTGCGGAAAAAAGTTGCGTATTGCTGATTTTTTAGTTAAACATTTTAGTTAGCAACTAAACCTTTTTAGTTAAACTATGCTTTTAACTAAACTATTTTTAAGTTAAACTTCATCCTTAACTAAAAGAAATTAGTTAAACTAAAAGTTAGCAACTTTTTAGTTAACTATTGCCCATCACTGATAGGTGGACACTCTCAGAATAAGCTTAAATTGTGTGTTCTGTGTCTTGCAAACGCTTGATGAAATTATATTTCATTAGCATTTTCATAGCTTATGTTTGACCAAAAAAGTATGCCTTTTTTCAGTTTCATTTCATAGGATTTGCAAAAGCAGTCAATTAATAAAGACCTGCAAAACGACCGATTAATGTCAAATATATAAAATCTACTAAAGCGTATTTGCTTGTGTCACATATAAAAAGACTCTTACCTGCAGTTGAAGTACCAGCGAAAGGTGGATCTCTTCTGCCTAATAACTTCTTTTGATCATGATCTGCATTAGTCGCGTCAGCTTTATCACCTATAGGGCCTATAGCATTGAAATAAAAAATGCGTTGAAATTTGAAACCTGAGACCTACGCTTATGCAAGTTAACATTTCTATTTGAGACATAAACCAATAGGTCAGTGTACTGTACGAAATATAAAGCGTTAGACCGTCGTCTTTAATGGAATATGAAATGAGCCAAAATGGTTCTAAATGAACGATGTCAACTGAGCTAAACTACCTATTTTTTAAGCAATACTTAATTACATGGCTAAACATGCACTCGATATATTCTATTCATTACCATGTTGAGTTGGTCCAAGGGATAACCTGTGATTCGATGATCTGAAGGTGGCACTTTTCTGTCCTTTGTAATAAAGAAATAAAGAGACACTGGTGTCAAGGTAAAGAAGAATAGTAACTTATAAACACACTGGTTCAGCATAAGAAAAATCAGATATATATATATAGGCCTATATCTACAGTGATGCTGAAACATTCACTAATTCCAAGACATACATTAACAGTATTTATTATTTATCATAACCAGAGTTTGTGATTTGCAGGCAGAAACTTGTTGTTGACTAGCTCGTGATTCAGCACACAATGATTCCAGTCATACAAAATAAAGAAACCTCTGTTCAACTTTTCGTAAAATACGATTAGGTTTAAGTAGTTCTGTATGTAATATTGATGCGAGAATGCACTGATGTCTGTGTACGCACGCAAGCAAGTTTACATTTTTACTATACAAGTATTATATTTCTGTGTATGTATCCTCATATGCATTTATATGTATTGGTGTATAAAACCAAAACTCCAAAACACCACCCCTTTTCTCAATTCACTTCATTGGCTAAAAGTCCCTCAACGCATCCATTACAAAATCATATCTCTTACGTACAACGCCCTTCAAACCTCTCAACCTTCTTACATCCGCCAGCTATTCACCATTCAACCGCCCGGGTCTACTCGCTCATCATCATATCTTTCTCTACCTCGGCCTCCATCTCCTCCACTCTGAAATTCTGCAACCGCTCCTTAGTCTATGCTGCACCGGTTTTTTGGAATAAACTCCCAAAAGATCTCCACCAGTTTGCTCATCCTCCTATCTCGTCTGTTAATTTCACCTCTCCTCCGCTGCTTTCCACTCACTATTGAAACCGAACTCTTGAAGCTATCCTATCATGATTGTGTTCCTGCGCCACCACATGACCACCATCATCACCCATTAGGCCTACTACGTAGCACCATGCTGTCTCCTCGGCTTGACCTCCCGGATTCTTACCTGGCACCGGAACGGACAAAACAACCTGGCTGTTGCGGACTTGATTTGATATAGTGCCGGTTTATAAGCTGGTGTGGCGCTGAGAATTTTCGAAGATTTACATTTATATTTACGTAAAGTAGTGCCTCTAGAGCACTTGTGAAAAGAGCCGTAGCTTCACATGTGTTCTGCGATCACACAAACGCAAACTTTAGCCTAGTATTCCTACTCCAATAACAAACGTTAAAGAAGGTCTAGCTAATGAAACTGTTGTAGTATATTTATAACATGCATGTTTCCGCAGGTGTCACGAAATTTGATTATTTCATGGCTCAGGTTACATGATAAGTATGATGCCAATTTTCAGCTTCAATGGTTGAGTCCACTACAAAGTGAAAGAATGAAGAGGGTCACAAACATCACGTTACTTCAAAATTCATTTTGACTCAGGCTACATCTCGACAGCTCTACTTCGAACGACCATGAGATTAAAATTATTGACGTCTTTATATTTTAAGCCTAGGGTTGCCAGGTGTCCGGTAATGAACCGGACAGTCCGGTATTTAGACAATCTGTCCCGTCAGAAATTTTAGACGTTACCGGACATGGCGGTTCCCGTAATTTGCGGTAAATAATTATTGTTAACAATAAGTGTTGGAATACATCATTCTCGGAGAGGCTGGACATTATAAATATCTATCGTAAGTTCGTAACAATTACATTTAGGAGTATTTATTAAATTTTATTTGAAATTTACGATGACAAAATTATGAACTGTACTGTACAGTGTACACTGCAATGGCGTAGCAATGTGTTATGCAGGTTGTGCAATGCACAAGGATCCCCGGCGGTCAGAAGGGCCCCTGGCAGCGAGTAGAGTCATTTTTAGCCTAAAAGTAAATCTACATGTACAGCAAGTTAGCAACAGGGTACACAGTACTACACACTCAAATGACTCGACTCGATAGTTTTATTGGCTGAATCTGTAGCTGGAATGTCCAAATGCATGTGCCATACAAAAATTCTTTATACTGGTGTCATGACCGACGGTGACATGTCTAAAATTTATAGAGTTTTTGTTGATATTTTTCTACTACGCAGTATGAAATATTAGGCCTATTACTTTGTAGCACTCTGTGTAATTTAAATTAACAATTGTATAATTACTTAAGTACAATGTCAAAAGAGTGGCTGAGCGACTTGGCAATGTTGTTAATTGAAAATGAACATGCCAGAAAGCTTCACATTTAAAAAGTGGTAGATATTTTTGCGCAAAAGAAGGCGCGCAAACGAACATTTTAACTTTTCCGAATTTTCGGATTCTCCTTTTTAGACTACCATAGACGAAACACTTGTCTAATTTGTTAAATTGTTTCTTTATTTTTATCAACGAAACCAACTGTTTCAAAATTTGACAGAATTTAGGTCTAAGTGTGGATAATTCATATTTTAGCAGTCGTAGCAGAGGGGGCAATGTATATAGATTAATTATCTCTAGTACAATTTTTTATGCTAGCCTGGAGAAATACAAAAAATGTTTCATAAAAAAATTGGAGAAAATAATTATAATGTAATTATTTAATTGGGGTGCGATTCATGATATTTGCATATTTCCCACAGTGCGAAATATGCCAATATCGAAAAGTGGCAAGCGTTTTTTACACAGCATTTTTTGTTACAAATCGAAGGGGGTTCAAGGAGCCCACCAATCCCATCGAAGCTCTGCACAAGGGCCCCCAAAAACCTTTCTACGCCACTGGTACACTGTACAGTGCGCAAACGTTCGTTTATTACGATTTACGAGTTAATTCGTCATAACTGTAATTGTAACCGAACGTTTATATATCGTCATTCAGATCAGAGGCGCTCACGACCCACATCAGTGCCAGCACCGCAAAAAGAAACATTTTTAAGCGTCTACGGAACTGATCAGGAGAGAGGGCAAGAAGCTCTTGGCGGAGGGACTGTGGAAGACTGTTCCAGGCTGAAGGACCCACACAGGCAAAGCTCCTGGATTGGGCCGTGGAAAAGTGCATAAGGCCACTGGCCGAGGATCGCAAAAAGCCCTCAGGCAAGGAAAAAACAGGGTGCAGAAATTCATTAGGTAAAACGGAGCAGATCCAGTAGGCATTTGCGCATGAGGGTGAGGGTTTTGAACTGAATTCTCAGTTGGGCAGAGAACCAGTGAAGGGAGACACGAATAAAGGCAGAGATGTGGGCAAACTGAGGAATAATTATCACCTCTAAGCCGAGCAGCAGCTTTAAGAATAGGTCTATACTGACGTTTGTGCATATTGGAGGAGGAAAGGTCAATGTACACAGCATTGCCAAAGTCATCCCGAGTGCAGATCAAAGCGTGGACCAGTGTGGTGACAGCATGAACCAAAGGACACCTACGATGGATCGATGAAAAGCTGGCGTAGATGAAAAAAGCAAGATCTGGATACAAGGTTAATCTGATCGGTGAAGGAAAGGACAATCCCCAATCGAGGACTGTCCCCAAGTCACAAACAGAGGAGGAGAACTGAACGAAGGGAACCTGAGAGAAAGAGATTCCAAATCAATCTTGCTGTGTACATAATACATTGTCTAAGTGAGGTTATGCGCCGATAGACGGTATGGTTAACATAGGGCCGAATTGTTATTTATTATGTCCGAAATTCAAAACAGAATATATCAACATTTCTCTACATTTTTAAAATTTCGATTTTTTTAAAGGTATACCGTAAGTCTTATTACTTTTTTCAATAGTACAAACCACAGTTTAGTATATTTACAATTTGTATAAATCAGACTGTTTTAAATGTTCATTTCAAAAGTAACTTCAATTTTTACTGCTGTTTCGTTATCTTGTCAGCTTCAGGGGACTTCACCCTCTAACCCTCTGAAGGCCATGGCCAGAGACTTTCCCAACGCCCCTGGACGGATCTGGGGGCATCGCCCCAGACCTTCATGACGCGCTCGCCATAGTTCAGTAATTTCCTCATGACTACCTGGCAACCCTATTTAAGCCTAATGACTTTAAGCATTGGCGCTGACAATTTAAACACTCTTAAAGTAGCTTGCCACTTTCGATACTATATAAATTGTCGTTTCTACAATAACGGCCGCTTAAATTAACGATTTTACCTAGAACAGCTGTATCATCGGAGAACGATACAGCTCCTAGTAGTTCATTCTGTTTAGTAGTTCATTCTGCTTTAGACCTTGATCTTCTACGTGTCAAATAGCCGTACAAATAATGGCTAATATCGAAATGACAATTGTGATGATGTTCAATACTGTGGGATTGACAACGTTAATGGCTAAAGATAACATTGCAAAAGACAGCGATGAAGCACAATACGACAGAAAAGGTTTGTCAACGTCTCCTTCAAAGTCTACACGTGTACAAAGATGCCGAGCAATTGCTAAGGTAGACCGGCCAGAGATAATCGACATGAGGAGGCTTTCTATGGGCCTACTGCATCGTGCATGCCAACTTTTCGGCAACGAACGAGAGGTTCAGACATGAGACAGGCCAAATTTGGTAAACTTAAGAAGTTCGGAGAACTTCTTTGACTCTTGCCTTTACTATTAGACCAGCAGCGGTTTGAAGACTGTCAAAAGCATCTAATAGACTTAGAGTAGCATTTTAAGTCGAGTATGTAGCTGCATGAATTCGGTTAGCAGACCCGTGTCAGCTATATTGTTTTTCAACCAATTGTCTCTCACGAATCGCTTTGGGACTGTACCGTGGAAGTGTTGGTTTAGTAAAAATAATTTGTGCTCAAAAAGCAAGTTAAGCAGTCACCCGCTGACTGCCCTCCCCTACAGGATTTTCATTTCTATCAACGGCATATACGCCTTTTGCTCCAATACACACAATTTAAATAAATCTGGCTAAGTTTAGATGAGCTAAAGCTAAAGTTAGCACATTCAAATGATGTTATAGTAATTAGAAGGGTATAATTAAATTACCGGAATCTTCGGTCAAATGTAGGCCTATTACGGACGCATAACGCTCAGAAACAAATTTCTTAGGATGGTTCCCGGATGGTCTGACAGTGGCATTTCTATCTTTGCTACCGGAATAGCTACCTTCCTCTGTAAAATAGTGATATTTGTGATTTCAAGACTTCTATGAGTTTCAATGTAATTGCTAAAAACGTTTAAAACATAAAACTATTAGTTTCAATGCCACAAGGCAGATAAAACCGTGGATTATAATTAGCTATCTGATTTGTCCAATAAAAATTGATATAAATTGCGAAATAAAAACCCTGATTAATGATGGAAGTCGAACTGTTCAAAGATCAAGTGTTTATGGTTATAGTCTATATAATGGCGAGCATCCCAATTCAAACCACGCTTGATTGGGATCGAATCATCGTGTCTTCCTACAAGCAACCGATTTCAAAATAATACTCATTCGGGCAATTGACTGAAGGCAACATAGATGTCTTTAACGCCTGATGCTTTCCGGAACCATTCTTTTAATAATAATCAGATTCCTCCAAATGTCCTCTCCGAATTCCTTAATCAAGTCGTCAGAGTCCATTTTAAAATCATTTGTTTACTGTTTTTAAACTGCAGAAGTTAAAAATCCATCACCTATACCTGCAGAATGTAATCCTTAATCATAGCTGATGCTGATTGAATACAAATGCGGCATGAGGGCTGCTACCTTCGCCAGGGCTGGACCTCGAGTGCCTCTAATGATATTTCTTCTAGTGACACCATGAAAATGCTCTCCAAAGTAAAAAAAGTTATAATGAAATCGTTTATATAAAATCAAACTCGTTATACCAGTTTCATTTCCTTTGAACTTATCAGTTGATTCTAGCGTCCCCGAAAGTTCATCTGTGAACGAGCCTACAGAAAATCGAAGGAAAATAACAAAACAAACAATCAAAATAATATAGAGGTTTATGGTTCTAGAGACTGAAGCGAGATTATTTATAATACTGACTCTTCATTTTACCACGTGTAATTTACGGCTAGTTCTCGATGTACCACAGTAGGCCTAACTTTAAAAATCAGCTGAAAATTATCTCGAAGTCATATAATAATAATAATAAAAATAATGATCTTTATTTATTTCAAACTATATCTTACTGACAAACGCAGTAAGATTACATTGAAACATGACTGTACAATTATCAAGATCTTAACTAAATACACGCCTTGGCAGCCATGCAGTGCGCCCGCTCTAAAGGGGGTTGCGGGTATCGAACCGGGTTCTGATGCTCTTCTGGCCATGTACCATTCATCTATCCCCCTCCCCACATAAGGAGGGGCATATTTTTTAGGAAATATACATAGGCAAGTCAACTTACCTTTTTTCTTTGAACATCTGTCAGGTTCACATATATACAGTACACGCTAATCTGATGCTTCGACTCTTAAAAAGCAGACAACTAACACAGTACTGGTTTCTCACTTTTTCTTTTTAGCCAGCTCAAGGCTCAAGAATTCGCTGCTGTTTCTGAGATGTCGTTCATGCAAAGACTGAAATCGTATCTTTTCGAATTACTTTTAGGCCTACCTCTCACCTCTCTTCAGCTATTAGGTCTCTACTGCATGGCTTTTCTAGTGGTTTGTTCTTTTGGAATGCTGTCTTGGTTAGCAGCTACCATTAATTGATATGCCAACCTATGCAATGCGTTAACGGCGTAATGGAAGTTTCAAGATTAGATAAGATTACACTAATACGCCAAAATTTCGTTACTAGAATAGCATATTTTCAAAACCATATAGGATTAGCAAACTCACAACCAGGACAATATTGGCAATGTGTGCCATCTCCACGAAAAAGCTTGAGTTTGAACAAGAGAGTCGTGAATGCTATTCGTTAAATTTCATGCTTTTAATACTTTTTATCCCAGGCATAGTGAATCTTACTTAAATCAGTTTTATTTGACTGCCTTTCCTCCATGGGGTGACATCTATCACGTTCACTTTCCAGTTCAGCTACCTTCTTTCGTAATTTGTCAATTTCACATTCAGCTGTAAAAAGTCAAAACACACCAAATGCTTCAACGTTTAATATAATCCAATCCTGAAAATTCTTCACAGATTAGCAGTGAGTGTTAACAGCAATACAAAAAAGTGACGCAAACATATACGAAAACTGCAAACAGTTTTAAATTTTTTTGCTTTTCATGTACCCCATAATAAAGTTTGTGGCTTTGTAGCTGCTGTTTTAAGTGTGCTATGTAGGCCTACTGTGTATCCGTTAATAGACATCTTGAATTAGCAATGACTTTCCATTAAATTTTACTTAGGGCCTATTATTATTAATAGAATAAAGGATTTACTTTCTAAGTACTGTCTTTCTTGTTTGTAAAATTGAGCACTCTCCCTCTTGCTCTCTACCATAGGCCTACAGTATTTCACTTAAATTAAGAAACGATCTTTCGTTTCAGAGTATTCTATTCAGGTTCCGCTAACGTGCAATCATAATAATTATAATTATGAAGATTTATAAAGCGCAAGCAGACATAGGTACATATATCGGAAACGACTACCGATTTTCAAGGGATCCCCATGCTGTCTACTCCCTGCTAGCTCTACCCCGATTCTGACCTGGAACCGAAACTAACTAAACAACTTGACTTGACTTGACGTATTAAGAGTCGACAAGCCTAATCTCCGTGACGTGTTTTTTTAATTTTAGGGAAGTTAAAAATTTGTATCAAAGAGAGGAATAAAAATTGTGTGGCGCTCAGAAATTTCGGAGATCACATTTACAATAAAAAGAGTTAGTTAAATTAATTTAAATTTCCACGCGTACTAGGCAGTGATGGGCACTAAACTATTTTTTTAAAGTTAAACTAAAACTATTTTTCAACTAAAAAAATATAGTTTAACTAAAGTTGGCAACTACTTTTGGAAATTAGTTAACTAAACTAAAAAAAGTAGTTAAACTTTTTCCAACTTTTTTCCAACTGTTTACGACAAACATTTTCACAATAACAGAGGTTAAGTGAACTGTAATAATCCAGAGAGCCAATGACAATTTCACCTTCAAACTATGCAATGTGTACTGTTCTAGCATACAGTTACAGACCTACTGTAAGTAGTGTACGAGTTTGAAAACACAGGCTGTTAATGCTAAAAACATGCAGTGTTAATCAAAACGTTTCGCGTTGAGTTGTTGACAGTGTTCAATGTTCTTTGGGAAAAATAGCTGCGTATTGCAGATTTTTTTAGTTAAACTTTTTAGTTAGCAACTAAAACTTTTTGGTTAAACTATGGTTTTAACTAAACTATTTTATTTTAGTTAAACTTCATCCTTAACTAAATTTTTTTAGTTAAACTAAAAGTTAGCAACTTTTTAGTTAACTATTGCCCATCACTGGTACTAGGTTCAGTATTTTTTTAAACATGTGCTACAGATACTTTTGTATTTCATGATCGATAATTTGTTTATGTGGTGGCCTACATGGTCTTCATTCCGCTGCCGGTGACTCTTGTAAACACCTGGGAACGAATCGACTACAATAAGTACAACACATTTATTGTTTTTGTTCAGCAAAGAACTTGAGACATAGGGCCTAGAAAACAAAATATACCTTCACGCAAACGCTTTTCCAGTACTTGTGTCAACTCAACTTGACTTTGTAACTGAAGTTGCAGAAGCTTGATAGTTTTCTTATCTAAAATGAAGTCACGGACATGTTAATAAATGCAAACTCAAGAAACTTCCAGAAACTTTAACTAAGAGTTGGCCATTCAATGAAACCCCAATTTTTGCAATCAATATAGGAACAGAGCATAGGCCTACAGTTTTAAAATTTTTAATAATTAAAGAATTTTCCAGGTTCCCTTTCTCATTTATTAACGACTAGTCCTTATCTCCGGTTTTCGTCACTTTTGCCCTGTCATCTTGGCTCCTTTTGCTCTAGTTTTAATGAATTGATAACCTTCTTAACCTGTAGAGTCATGGTTTGCATTCTCGTACCTTTCTGCAAATATCATCGATGCCATAGAGATCCAAAAAGAGTCAACACAATGGAATTTTTTGAAGAAAAACGAGGAAACTGAGAAAATGTGGTGTAATAATAACAGAACACGTGAATTTCAGTAATTAATACTCAGCTAGTCTTGTTCGACCACCTCGCACTACTAAATTCTAATGCTAGTCTTGAAAGTTGTGGATATGTCCTACTGGCCTTATCATAATATAGGATCGCTGCCTTAGTATGGCGATGTTGTCAGGGCTCTGCCCCTGCTTACCTTACCTTCGAGAGCTTTGCTGCACAGTTTCAGGTGTCCAAGGCCTACGTTCCCTCCGATCAGCGGGTAAAAGGGTACTTTTAGTTCCATTTGCTCGTTCCACGACTATGCAAAGTCGAGCTTTTTCAGTGGTGGGCCCGGTAGTCTGGAATAGACTTCCCTTAGAGCTCCGCATGTGCCCTGGGTTCACCTCTGGCATATTTCTTGCAAAACTTAAAACTGTCTTATATGAACGTGCTGGTGTCGGGAGCGCCTCTGAGTAGTTCCCTTGAAATTGGAGGGGCGCTATATAAATCTTCGAATGAATGAATGAATGAATGAAAGATTTATTTCTGTTGTTGCATCACCATCTGGAAGACAGGACGGGTCGTCATCGATTTCGCTTAATAAATGATGATTTTCTTTTTCAAGAACGCTTCGTACGACCAAAAAAGCTCTTGGATTAGTTCCGGTCAGTAGAAAATCAAGTAGATCTCGACATTGTTGGCGAGGCGTCGTATGATTGCCGCAAATGTCTTGCCATTGTTCGATGGAAACGATGCCTTCTTGCTTCAAATAGTCACTCAGTAGATTAGGATCTACATCTCTTACAAAGGCTGCGTAAATATTTTGCACACGTTGTCGAATTTTGTCATTGCTCATTGTTGGTTAAACTGAAATAAACGCAATATTAGTTTACTTGCAATTGGTT